>JAKSZP010009777.1:0-55301 GCA_022478985.1 Massospora cicadina
GGCCACCTTTAGGTTGATATATTCCATGAAGAACCTGTGTCTATTAAGGCATTAACTTTAATGCATTTCAAACTAACTGTGATGCCCATGGCAAACAAGAAATAAGCATGACTATTTCATTAAAACTGTTCTTACACATATTTAGCCTTTAATATCTGCATTTATGGCCAGCTTGGCACTATCATATAATTTTGAGGAATTGTGAGGGCATAGTTGCCACTTGGGCATAGTATAGTGGGGCTAATATGGGATCTGAGGGATACAATAATGGACGTACGTGGTTGAGATCCTCAATTATTATATTTCAAAAGCAATCCTCTTAAAATATATCCGTCGTCTTGAGCTTACAGGGGAACTGTTGGGGACTCTGGGTCTATGTGTATATATAGGGTGCCCAGGGGTCTATTTGCTACCTCGCTCATGAGGCCCATGAGTTGGGGTTCTTAGGGGGGTTGGACTGTACTACCTGGATTACAGGGTGTATTGCTGTTGGTCGCATGGATTTCTGGATTATGGTGAGGGCTGGTTATGGTTTGTGGTAGTTGAAAGCTTCCTCAGGGTCACAGGAGGGGAGATACCAGCTTAAAGACTCCACTATACTGAGGCGAAGGGGGGGTGAAAGGGGAGAGGATGAGCATTTCCTGTGCATGTGTGGAGATCGAAGGCGATTTTTTTCTGCCATATCTGGTATGACTAGGTTAAAAACTAGTTGATCTTGATCAACATCTTCATTTTCATTGATTTCACCTTTGGGTTCAAACAGAACTAGCACTCCATCCTTAGAGCCAGTTGGAGTTTAATCTGTTCTGACGGGGGTATAGATAATGATGGATCAGCTTCCTGGCTCCCCTGATTCTAAGATGGGCATCAATCTGCCAAGCCAGTCTGAAAGCTTCATCCAAGTTCTGGAGTCCATTATATCATGTCATGTAAGAGACAGATCACTGGTAAAGGGAGACCTGGAAATTGGCAATGGCAACTGTTCTTGAGGTTAAGGGAATCTTCTAACTGTTGAGACTCCTCGATATGATCATCCAGACTTGGGCGAGACCTCATCCTCAAAGAATTGAAATAGGAGTAGGGGTCTTGACACTAGGAGGCCACAATTTCTGAGGCGATTGTGAAGAGGGAATGAGGTGCTTCCCCTAGTTGAAACTTCTAATAGAGTATGGTGAAGGCACTGCTTTTGCTTCTCCTTGTAGGGATTTAAGTAGTACCAAGGATTGCTGTTCTTTGGAGACCTCCATAGTTCCATTTAATGTAGTGTGAAGTTTAAGTTCAGAAAAAACCCTAATATCTGGAGGGCTGCCTTATCTGAGGGACATGAGGTAGGACCTATCGCTGTACCATTGCAGGCAAAGGAGTTTTAGGGAAGATTGCTTGTTTGTGCTGCCTTAGCAAGCAGTACTTGTTTGATGTCTCTAATTCACACTATCCACGACTAAAAACTCAGAAGAGCGCACATGAGGTTGTATAAGCTTTTTTTAGCTGTAGACAAGACCAAAAACAACAGTCCTTGTGCCATTGACATAGCCATACTAAGGAATTGAGTTATTACGTCAGACATCTGACATGTCAAGGAATAACCTGCCTTACATTGTGAGAATTCCAATACTCATGATAGCATCCACAGTCCGCACAGCATCAATGTTTTGACAATTCTTGAGTAAGTTCTGTGGGGTGAAAGGCGAGGAGAATATAGGTTAACAAACATTAGCCTCATTCCACAAAATTACTGAGAACATGCAGCAGGTTTGACCTCACCTCTCTCATTAACAGAGAACTGTTTGGTTTGGAATGAGGTATCCAATTGGACCATTTGGAGTGTACTATAAAAGTAGATATTTGGAACTGACCTGTAATCGCACTTGATAGTGAGGGGCAACAGCTATGCCACTTATTCTAATCTCATTTGAGGTTAAAATTCCAATCCACCATATTGCCCTTTATGAGTTCAACTTTATAATGGTAGATTAAATTAATGAAATTGTATTTAATTTAGAGTGGGGATTCATGTATACATTTTCTTGAGTGATAAACTGGTGAGGCGTTTCCTGAGGGAGATTTACTTGATTTTTCCTATCAAGTGACACCAAATTGGTAAAAGCTAGAGAAACGGCCATTACCATCTCAGAGACTAATGAGCGAGCGCCTTTATGGGTTGAGGTGGTTCTTTTTATGTGGAAAGAATCTTTTAAGTTCAAAACTAAGTTATAAGGGTTTTCTGTTGCAAAAAAATTAATTCTTTAATGATATTACAAAATAACCCAGCGCTCTATTATTATAATAATGCTGGTTGTTATACTGGTTTTATGAATGGGGAGTAGGGCTTAAAGACATATGTGAAAACTGGATGATTGAATGTTCTACTGAATGCCGGGAACTTAATGCAATGATATTGTCTCATCTTCTATGCCCTGGGAGTGGGAGTGGGCTTTTACAACGGTCCAATCTGGAAATCTTTTCCAAGCTTGGCGGGCTCTAGCATTCTGACTTTGTCCTTGCAAACTGCATAATTCATGCAACAACAGATTCAAGTGCTAAGGGACCTTTACTCAGATCAAGCATAATGCTTTGATCCCCTTTAAGATTAAGTTTTTGGTATGCTAATTTGTGTATGTTTTCACACCATACGGTTTCAATTTTGCTACATAAGCTTTGACAGAAATATGAATATATCAAGTATGTTTGCTTTTCCTGCCATTTTGTATAAAAGGTAACTCCAAATTTTGGGGAGCGGAGGACACCCAGAATTTTTCCAGGGTATCTCATAAGTCTGATCTTTTTTCTAATGTAGTGAACAGGCACCTCTCCTTTTTCCTGATTGAAAGGATTTTAATTTCCTGTCCAAAATAAGGGCCATAGCAGGAACCCTTATGTTGTGGAATTGACTGGAACTAATCATCAGATATTCAATATCAACAATTATGGTTCAGGTGTATCCTAAGTATCTAAACTTGGGACCTGCAGCCTAGAGATTTCACTTAATTATATTTGCTTATGATGACTTGGGCTCAAGGGCTTTGTTAGTTAGGTTGAACTTATATTTAAGTTTTGATTTAATGACTCAGGCATGTGGGCTTTGTTGGTCTATGTCAAAATTAGTTTCTAATGTCAGTTGAGTTTTTAATCAAATTGATTACTGATTAGTGATATGAATCGCCTTGGTATGTGTTGCCATTTGAATGTGAAAGTGAATTGGGTCAGCTATTTTGAAGATATGACAAAATGCCATCTCAAGGATGATGATAGTGTTTACTCTGACTCTGAGGCTGAGCATGATGCCCTGAGTCAAAGTATTTGTAGACGTCATTACAAACTTTTTACATGGCCAAGGGTCACTGAAAAGTAAGGCGTCATGGGTAAGATGTGGTTAACATTGACCCTATAAATAACCCTTGCATTTACACTAATAAAGGCATCCTTTAACTTATATATTAAGTTTATAACTTACTTATAAACTTTTTTCATCATTACTTTATTTTATATTAAAGTCAATTTTCACTTGGGATCATTAGGATCAGGGCAGCGTGCCATTGTCCAAGTGAAACAACTGGGTATACAATTGAAGTATTACCAAAAAGCTATATCATAAATTTAAAGCACCATCCTGTCTAATGTCCTCACACAATAGACGTTCAAAGCTTCAGTTTCCACCAAACAACGAACCAGCCATCAGGCGAAGCCCAAATATTTAACACCTTATAATTTTTATACTTATATAAGATGCACTTAACCATAATCACTAACCATGCCTCACTTTGTTAGTTAAAGAAAAATGAAGGGCCTAGAGAAAATATTGATGAGATGGGCCAAACACTGCCAAGCTATGACTCATGATCATCCATTTAGCTGGGGCTGTTCATAAGAATGTCATGGTTATTACAAATGTTTGTCCTAGCAGTCCTAAAATCTGATTAATATTGATTCTATGTCCTGATTGGCCAGCTGGACAGTCTAGAATTGAAGCCCAGGAGACTCAGGATGAAGAAGGAGATGACCAAGAACACTCTATTAAAAACTGGTATGGTTTATAAGAAAATCAATGGAAAATATTTATTAAATGTGTGACCCTCCTCCTGGACTTAGATAATTCTTAAGGATCACTCCAATGTGGAATATAGAAGCTGTGAAATCTTTTTTAGTGGGTGTGCGTAACAAATGGTTTCATTCACCATGGTTTTTCTAACGATAAGCTCTAAAGCATATAATTATTTCAACGGTTGCAATCTGATTTCCCATATGTGGGAATTTTAGATGACATTGATTATTAAAATGTTATTTTTATTTAGGTTAGTTTTCATCCAGCCATTTTATATCTGGGATTAATTAAGCTTCCACGCCTAAATTATTATATTAATTCAAATATCAAGTTGCTATAAATGTTATGATGGTGATTCCATTGCTCCCAGTTTGGAATTCTATCTTTCACGTTGCACAATACTAAATTTACTGTTTTTGAATATATAAAAATATAATAAAAATTTTAATAACATAAATACTTATCTATCAGTGACAGAAAAGTAAAAGAACACCATGTCACCATCGTTTACTTTAATATGTAAGAAACTCCAGAGACTTTAATGCAAAGAGATCAACTTGGCCACTGTAGCTATGGCAAATGGTTCATATGAGTCAGCCGTGCTATGCTAGAACTGTAACATGCAATTTGAGCAGGATTTCCTTTAATTAAATCTTACCATAATCATTATATGATTAATAGATTTTATTTTAGTGTAGTAAGTTCTACTGATGCGCGTTTAAAAATTAGGAAAAAAACTGAGCATTACTTTATTCCATCCCTCAAATTTCACTAAGATGGAGGGACGGCCATCGTCTAAGAAAAAAAGCTCCATCGCCTATCACACCAGTTCTATTCCCCTGTGCTGTTGCAGGGGTAGGTTGGAAATGTCATTAAGGCTGATGGTGTTTGAGGGCAAATGTGCCTACCAGGAGCCTCCAGGGGAAGCGTTGGCAGTTTATGTGACCCACGAACTTCTGAATGGTATTATCCCTATCTTCTATAATCTTAAAAAATCATCTATTATATTTGAGACCTCAAGTTGCAAACACACTCAGGGAGCAAGAAAGGCTCTCCTTTTAGTGAGGATAATGTATTGAACGTCTTTGCTTGTCATGGTTTTCCTAATGCTGAGTTCTAAGGAAATTGCTTACAATGG
Organism: Massospora cicadina; assembly: GCA_022478985.1. Classification (NCBI taxonomy): domain Eukaryota; kingdom Fungi; phylum Entomophthoromycota; class Entomophthoromycetes; order Entomophthorales; family Entomophthoraceae; genus Massospora; species Massospora cicadina. Next base: position 5,181 of record JAKSZP010009777.1, read on the forward strand.
TTGCAAAACAATATACCATGAGGAAAAAGTTCAATTAATATAAATTTATTTGAATGAAAAAGTTTAGTTTAGTTCATGGCCAGCCATTGATTCTGGAATCAATTAAGTTTCACAGCCTAAAATCATATATCTAATAATACATTTTATTTTACTTTAAAAGTTGTGATGATAAATCCATCACTCCTGGTTTTAGACTATATCTTCCATGTCTCCTCAAAAAATAACTACCTATTTACTTAAATATATTTTCTAAATTAGCAAAAAAGTTATTTATACTAGTGACAATGATATGAAAGTAACACCTAAGCACTGTTGTCTACTTTAGTAGTATAAAAGAAACTTCAGAGTACCAAAGGCGAAGAATTTTTATTCACCATACCTCTTCCAAGTTTGCCATCAGATTCTGCCGCCAATGCTATGAGATTTAATCTTTGACCTTAGTGGGATATTTCTTTTATCTTAGAAACCTACCTATATTGCCGTTTGATATTAAAACTCCCTTTTGGCTTTGGGTTAGTTTTACTGATGCAACATTCAGTTACTTGGGAAAATATAGCGTTACAGTATATAAGCAAAGTTATTAGGATAATGTGGTCAAGACTGTCAGTAAATCTCTATAAGCATGTCTTATGATTAGAAACTAAGAGTGACCTCCCAAAGTTTCATTATCAAATGTACGCCCATTAGACCCTTAAAAAGTCAGCATTAATATGGTTAGTCCTTTACCAAATGGTATCCGTAGCTTCTGTAAATCCGTGTTGTGGTGGAACACTTGATAAAGTGAGTCAGAGTCATATTTGTTCCATTAGCAATGATGAGAACCAACACCTTTTTAAGGTCCAGGGGAGCCTAAGTTTGCTTTGGTCAGTAACTTGAAGCCCAAAAAACCACACGTGTAACCAAGCAATTAATACAATAATGGCCCCAACGACCTCTAGCTGATGAGGGGCAAGTCGTTTTAGCAGGCACATGAACTTAGTCAAATTTCGTGTCATGATGCGCCAAAATAATTTTTCAAAAAATGAAAACAACAAGGCAGTTCTGGAAAAGTTTATATAAAAAACAAAGATAAAGAGAGTTAGAAATAGGCTAGTGTATATACCTTTGAGGGCACTTGCCATATATATGTATATAGGAAATGGGGGCTAGGAGGTCACATACTATTTTTTTGGGGCCCTACAACTCTCTTGTGTCTTCTCTTATAGCAGAATATTCCTGAGTTCATGCATAGGAAAGGGTTAATGTTACAAATTTTATCATGAGAGTAAGGCTGGGTGGGATGATAGGCCACATCATTATTTGATGTTCCTTTTTTAATTTTAAGCACTAAAAGATCTAATTGAGACACGCTCCACTCAAAGTTTCATGTGCATGATTGACAACTGAGAAACCATAAAATTAAGAAATGAACCCAAAGAATTAGAAAGGCATAAAGGAGTTGTAAATTTAATGAATTTTTAAATAATGGAAAAATTAAATGATACTAACATAAAAAATTTAAAATAAAAATAGGAAGCACATTGGATAAATGTTAGAATTTTAAGAATTGGGCCACAGCATAGGAAAGGATTTATCAGTAGTAGAATTGCCATTTTTACAGTTTAGTCAATGAATAATATACATAATAGCCTTATCCTCTTTATATACAACCAGCAGTACATGGTGATACTTTGGAATGCTTCTTATAGGAAAAATGGTATCAGACCCTATCTGTTTTACTGACTTTTGAGGCAGGCCTAGAACCTTGTTCTTAATCCATTTCATTTTCACTCACCATTAAGCTTTTTGATCAAACCTTTGATCATTGGGTGAAACTTAAGTTCACAGGTCTGCAGAAGCTGACGTCTATATTAACAACAACGAAACTTTTCCACTACTACAGCACTTTGACCAATGAGGTGATAGAATGGGCAAATGTGATGCTGGTGTCAATCATTTAAATCAGATACAATTAATTCTAGTGGTGGAAGCACTACTTTCTGAGAGCCTTATTATCTTATATATTAAGATATCACTTAATAATTAGAATGTTACCATTTTAGGCCTCATATGGAATGTAAACCTTGATTACTAGTAGCATGAAACCACTTCTAGAAACATCAATGCCTGACATTTCCATATTAACCATGCAGACATTTGCTGTTAAATAGTTTGGTTGCAGTAAACTTTATGGGTCCATAGTATCAACTACTAATTGAGAGACACCAATTAAATCCGATGCCTCACAATACCTACCAATAAAATTTATGATCTTGCTCTATTCTATCATCATTGACCTGAGAGACTTCTAAACAAGCTTGACACCTCCTAGACAAGTCTGTACCATACAATAACAAAGAAGGTCCAGATACGCTATAAGGCAATGTAAATCAGGGTACTGTGGTAAACCAAGTCCATGAGAGGTTTCAATTCTGCCTATGTTCTTCTATTATCAGTATTTTAAGGGCACTGTCAAAGCTTTAGGTGACTGATTCATAAAAATACTCCAGGAACTGTTCATACAAATTGAGAGCTAAGTGAACCACCTTCAACTGAGCTTTAGATTGAAGTGTATGAAGGAGGCTCCATTTAGTAATCATCATATGATTTTGCTGATCCACCACCACACATTGAACAAATTTGATAAAAAAGATCCCTAATTGCTGATGATGAGATAAGGAAGCTCTAATACAGTGTGCAAATGATCCATTATGCGAAGTTGGACAAAAAATTGATCCATGTATGGCTTTTAATATTAAGAAAGTTGAAAATTCTGATCTTTAAAGACCTAAGCGCTCCTTATGTGGCACCAAATTTCCAAGGTACATATAAATATTAAAAAATCTTAATACAATAAAGGGTGCTGTATTTAATACACCTCTTATCTTATAAAATTTTGTTTAGTCTCTCATTAGTTTAAGGCAACTGTGGCATAACTCAAGTCTTAACCATGGAAATACATCTGCTAATTCTTTCATAATAAAAGAGTAGCACATGTCATTGTACTAACCATAACACATGTCAGATAGAGCCATCTTGATGCTAATTAAAAACTCCAGCTTAGACTTTTACAAGACCAAAAAGTTTTTTCTCTAGATCAAAAAATTATACAACGTTTGCACAAACAAGGCCTAAAATCACAGTAGATGTATAAGTAGAAATTCTGAGCTAGCTTCTCAGCCTTTGTTCACTAACATGGATAGTTGTGGTTGAGTTTCCATTTTGTTTTTATGACAAAGATTAGATAAGAAAATAAATATGATGTTGTAGAGGAATTAAAACAATCTTAGGTAATTGACTCTTTTCTCTCTTAATTGTTGAATTGAGTATATATGAGTAAATTTGTTCTATGCCCTACTGGATATCTTTTCTGGGAATCTTGAACCCACTGTAGTAGTAACTTCATATTTTGGCCTCCTAGACATAAACAAAATGCAGATTTGATCAACCTCTTCCTTAGGAAGCTCAAAATTTCGCAAGGATTCTTTTTGTGATTGCCTCTTGCAAGAAGATCCCAAGACTAGTTACTGGCAAAGCTGATTTTTTAAATGATCCCAGACTGGTTAATAAAGATTCTTTCAATCAAACTTGAATATATTGAATACTAAGGAGAAAGTTAAAAATATATGATAAAGAGTAATTTTTCATAATAGAACTGAGACTAATTTATACTTACAGTGATAATCAAAAATGTTATTTAAAAATAAGGGTCTAGGGTACTGCACTATGGTTGCTCTTTATGAAACTCTGCATCAATCACTCCATCATTTCCATCTTCTTTGCTGAGTCAGCAATCAAGCTCCATGATGCAGGAACTTCTTATCACATTAGTATATTCTGACCAAAATGATGTGATTCCTTGTTCGATCTCTGCATCCTGGTCAGTTGTAGAAATCTTGTTGTTTGTAAATTGTTTTTTCTTTTTTATACTCAATAATTGGGGGTGTCTTAATTGCGCCATATTAATGTATCAAGTGTCAGGGAACTGGTGTGCCAAGGTAAAACCTGGCTCCCTTCGTGAATACTTCAGCACCCAAGACAAAGTCTCAGGCCACAAGGTACAGCTTTTCTGAAATAAAAATGGTGTAAGTGGATATGGCAGATTAAGGAGGGAGGGTGACAGAAGTTGGATGCTGAGTACCTGGTAACCTACCTTTTTTCCTGTCTACTCTTCTTGATACAAACCAGCAATTACTTATGGGCAGTGTACCCACCATTTGATCTAATATTAAAGGAGTTGTTTCTCCATAAGCCTTAGTTTTGAATATTGGAGTGGAAAAAGGTTAATATAAATATGAATATAAAAAATTTGGGCTTTGATTTAGTATTAAAACTTGGGAAAAAAACACAAAAAACTACAAGATTAATGATGTTAGGTATTATTCCTAAGGAATGGGGGGATTAATTAAGTTTGAATGGTCTGAAATGGTAAGCTTTTATATTAAATAAACTAATTTGGTATTTATATTTTTATTAAAAAGTTGATTACCCAATAATGGTTTTTGATTTGATCATCTACCTTGGCAAATTTTGATATTTGTTGACACTTTTTTAGTCCATTGTACATCCTTTTTGATTAAGCTTCTGCTAATATAAACTCCAATATGTAAAATACTATCATCTAGGTTTACCACAGGTACTAATTCTTTACAATTAAGTATGGTCTTGGTTAAGTAGTTGTTTTAATTGGGGATTGGCATTGTACACACATAGTTTAAACAAATCTCTAAAATCAGAGCAGAGCTGTTTGATTTTTATCACATAATGATCTGATGTCTCAGTGATGGTAATGACTTTGGCCTTGGGGTTAGTTGAGGTGGGGTGAGTTAAGTAGGGGAACAGCCGCCTCCCGTCTCTCACCTAGGGTGTGCCATGGATAGTAACCTTGCTGAGAGGCAAGACTCCTGGGTTTGTGCCATTCTTAGTTCTATTGGGTACAAAGTTCAGTCCAGATTGATAACTGTGACAGCAGAACGTACCTCAAAGCTTTTTGTTTTACTTTTTATCTAAATTAGTTGCATAACTAATTTGTTAATATTCAGATCAGATGCTGGTGTACAAATGGTAATATTAATATTGTTAGTTTACCAGTTGTTAAAATTTATGGGTTCCTAAATACTGTTCACGGCTGATAACACCTAGATTAATTAACTGCACAGGTTTGGTGCTGTGAAATTCTCTGCGTTGTCTGATAGTAATATATAGCTGATTGATAATAGTGTGAAGACTAAGATCTGTAGTTGAATAAAGTACTATTATCTGGTTCAACGCTTGACCAGTATTTTCCCTCAAAATACTTAAAATGTACTTAATTGGTATTTTTCCCCTTATACCGTTTAACTTGATTACGCTCAGATCCTTGTTTACGGCTTTTCTTTGGTGACACACAGTTTGCAGCAATCCCCCAATTTAATTCAGCTTCTCTTCTTTAGATCCACTCTCAGATCCTTTTACTTTATCCTAAATATCTCCCAATTAAAGCACACTGAAATCATTTCCTTGAAGAAGAATAGAATAGAATGGTAAAGTGTCCCATAAAGTGTGTTGTTTTTTAGTAAGTGAATTCTTAGGGAAATTTATAGTGTGATTTTGCGCCCAACCCTTTGTTGGCACCTCATTAATGAAATGGCAGCCGTTGCCATTGAATTTACCCATTGTTGTCTCATCAGTGGTGGTCTTCCCCATCCTGGCTGGGATTCAGTTGTTGGACATTCTTGATACTTAAAATGGAAAGATCTAGAAAACGTGTCACTAACATTCTCCTCCTGATTTTAGTAAACTACTCATATTTGGCAAGCGACCTGCTTAGGTAATAATACTTTTTACCCATTAAGGCAGGTCACGAACCAACAAATCAATTCACTAGTTTCAGGAGGCATCACTCAAATCACTTCTTGATTTTTTAATTCCCAATTGTTTGGTGATGAATCCTGACTGACCCAATTGGTACACCTGATAGTTATTCATCAATTAACTATCAGATGCCCCTATTTTGTCAGCAACTCTTCCTGACGAGATTAAGCATTCATCAAGATTGATCTTCAACATATCTGACCCAAGAGAATTACCTAAAGTCCCCTGAACATTGTTACTCCAAAATCAGGGTCAACTGATATCCAATTCACCTCGCTATAGGGAATTATCCCCTAGCGACCCCTGGTAATCTAGTTGACTGGGAATATGGGCAAAAATCCCAACACCAGTCAAATATCATCATCAATGGCATTGGGTTGGGTTCTTTTGTCATCAACAGAAATCAAATTTTTGCTCAACTCAGGGTTTATAAGGGGCTTGATGATCAATATTGCTGAGTGTCAAATTATTGTAGTCAAGGGGTAGAAAGAACCTCAGCTATAGTGAAAATTTTATTTATTATGGTATAAAAAGAGGCTTGACTTTCCTCATCCAAGACTAAAAAATGGTCATAAAACACATTTCTAATATTAATCTAATTATTAAAAAACCTCTTTAAGGTTAAGATAATTTCTTCAGGCCTAACCATGGCTGCATCCATGACAATGTGATTGGAAGTTTTTAAACATCTTTTTGTATATCTTATACTATAACATTTAATAAAAAAATCTAAAATATTAGGTTGAATTAGTTCCACTTTAAATATTAACCTTTTAAATTGCATTTGTGAATTTTATAAACGCTTTAGATTCAATAAATACTAAAGAGAAATCTGGTAATGCATATGATTTTGCAAACTATAAGAAATTTCTAAAAAAGGTTGATATTCAGTAAAAAAATAATTTTTTGTATCCTTCTGAGATTGTTGAAATTTTCACAGCGTCAATGAATTTGATTACATAGGTCAGGTTGCACACAATAAAAAATCAACTGTATGATGAGACAAACATTGATTATAAAAACCTATATTGTCAAAACCAGGGGTTTTATTTTAAAACAGGGGATAACATAAAGTAAATTCTAGTACTGACAGTGGTTTGGATCTTTCAGTAGTTGTATTGTTTTTGGATGTAGGCTTTAGAAGGTGCTTATAAACAAGATCCCCTTTCCAGATGGCAGCCCCTTCATTATACGCATCTTTGAAATCTCATGGTTCTCATTAGTGAATATAATTGGTAACTGATCAGCATTAAGGATTTTGAGTCAGTTGTATAATATTATAGTACAGGGAGACCAGTGCTTTGAACTTAGGACACCTATTGTCAGGAAAAAGGAGCGTGGGAGGTTGCTGAGGGAAAGCTCTATCTAAAAGCTGTAGGAAGAGGGCAAAGTGGCAAGCATCAAGAAGCTACATCCTAGACTACCTTCAGTATGTTTTCAAATAAATTATTGAGTTACAACACACGCCAAACTAATCCAGAGCATTAAGGGAAGGAGTCCTTGAGAGCTGAGTAAGTTTGCTAAGGACTAAGGTGATCATTGGTGAAACAGGAACCTATGGAATCAGCAGAATAAAACATGTCATATGTGCAAGTTTTACGCCTAGCAATAGGGTCAATAACAGAACCATTAAGTAAGGCTGGCCATTGTAATATGGGTTTACTCAAGTTCTAAATGAAAATTAGTCCTCTAAAAAAGGGGAAGGCATATACAGAAACACTCTGAAGTTTTTTGAAAATACGCCAAAGATTTTAGAAAAACAAAACCAATTCTTAACTACAATACTACCATAAAGGATGAGTTTGTAAGGTTTAGATAATTATTTTAAATCATAGCTGAAAAGTTAACTTTTTAACAAGATCAAAGTTTTCTGACTTGGAAAAATTTGGTTCCTTGTACCCAGGGGGTTTTTCAGATCTTTGAACCAATTTTCTACCAATTTTAGTTGTTTTTGCACCATTAGCTTCAAATATGACTGGTAAAGCAAGAACTCATTTTTAGTCAATTATCTTAGAGAGATCACTAATGTCTCTCAAAGGTTCTGGACTTACCTCAAGGGACTTCATATTATTAGCCTTGAAGGGCGGTCTAACAGGCAGTATGTCACTAGATGTGATATCAATAACTAGTAACACTTGGCCTATTACAGATGATACACTGAAAAATGGACAAGTATTATAAAAAACTAACAACAATGAGTTTGCATTGACATGAGGGCGAGATAGTTGATAATAAAAGAATTAAAACAAGTTTTGTTAGCTTTGTGGCAAATTAGTATGATTTTAATCAGAGATTTAGGGTTTGCACCAGTAAGGGGGCAAAGATTACTTGTAACTAATAACTACCAGATATCAAGGATTGAGCCTAACAAAATCTATAGTAATTTAAGAATTATTAGATTAACTGGTAGCAAGTATCTATTGAAATCTCAGCTAGAAATTGAGTATGTGGCTCAGATGATGTTATAGTAAATTAATTTACAGATTAATGCTGGAACAATGTCAAGTATTGAAATTAAATTAATATAGTGTGATTACACTGACATGGGATGAAGTTTTGCCTCAATGGCCTCTTTCTAATAATTTAATTAAAATTTTATAAATAAATTAATGGTTATTAATATGGTCTGGTCAACACAAAATCTCAGTAAGCATACACTATATTATAAAACAAAGTAGAAGATAAAGTATGTCTTGCCACACTTTGTCTAAGCTCCATATCTATGAACTATAGTCTTTCACAATTTAACTTATAAAATTAGCACATTAAAATAAGAGCATATGTCAATAAATAGGTAAATTATGGAGCACTATCAAGTTGTTACGTGACATTCAAAACAAAGAATGTTATGCACCAATTAATGTTCATATTATCAAGTCATTTTTAATTTAGCAAAAGTCTAATATCAAAAAAGCCTTAAAAGTATATAAAAAGATTAAAGTTTTAAGTTAATTTTTATTTAAATGTAATTATCAAAATTCCTAAAATTGAAAAGAGAGTATAATTTGACTATCTTTTAAATTTTTTTAACTATTTATAAGTTGTTTATTAATAATTAGCTATAATAGATACAGACATAGACCAAATAATAAGATTGTATATCTTGTGACAAAATTTTGTTTAAAGGACTATTATTAGAGTGTTAATCCCATCAAGGTGTAAGAGTGTCATATTAAGATGTTTAAAAAGATATCTGATATTAATATCAAAACAAAAATGTATTTTTCAACAATTAATGCATCATACATCAATTCAACAATAGGCTTATACCATTGATGAGTAATAGAAAAGGTTTATGATCTTATGAAACTTTACCCTCATGCTACCATCAATTAGAAGATATAGTTCCTAGATATGACTAGTTTTTATATACTTAAAAGTTAATGAGGTAAAGTACTTTTAGTCATTATTATATTATAATTAGACAATTTGATAAGAACTTAAAAGTTCATATATGTATTTTGCTTGTAAATTATATAAAAGCTTTTATGAGTTAATGCACAAATTTGTATCATAATTAGTGTTCATCTCACTTTTTTATTTATATAATGTAATTATATCATTATATATAAGACCTTAAATCAAGATTTAACTGTTTATGTTAAAGATACAAAAATTTAGTATAATGTTTATTAATAGTTTAGACCATTATGTATATGCTTTTTAAGTTAACAAGTATCATTAGGCTTTTCATAACTTGGAAGCTACTAGTAAAGATATTCTAAGTCTCAAAAATTTGAACTAAGTTAAATCAGGCATCTGATACTTTTATAATAAATTTAAGCATAATATCATACTAGAATTCAAGGTTTATATAACTTAATAAAGGTTGAATCATGCTATTTTATTCTCTTTTACACCCATATACATGGCAGAGTAATCTTTTTGTAATTAATATTAATCTAATTCTAATATAACTAGATACTGTATAACTATATGTAAAATAGAAAACTAAGTTATATCAAATTAATATGTTTTAGGCAATTATCCCTGCTAATATAAACTTTTTTTCTAGTCAATCTTACTACCAAGCATTTTTAATAAAGGAAATCAAAACCAAGTCAAATTGCCAAAACACTGCCCACCATCAATGTCCAAGGCTCCACCGCCTGCTGCTCCAGTATGAGGCAGTGGTGTACCACTCCTAAGCGATTTTCACCCTATGAAAAAATTTTTAGACTGGATTGAAATGTACAACAATTTAAACCAATATTTTCCCCTTCTAAGGACTTAGAACTCCACCTATTAGGTTTTCACCCAATTATCCCCACCCTCTTCCCCTCCCTTTATCAAACATTTTTTTGCCTATAAGTTAAATACTTTAAATTATTACTGTATGCTGACAAAGTAATAATTTATCTTGCCACCGCTGCATACATGTCAGATTGCTTTAATGGCTTCTGCCCTTTAAGAGCTACTTTGATTTCAGTTTCTCTTCTGAGAAGGAGGATGCTGTTGCTTCAACTTCAGTTTTATGGAAAGAACACTAATTTCTAGGACATAAAATTGCCTGCCACTGACACTACAATGCTGGTGAACTTTGTTAACCTCCACCTAGCACCTTAAGTATTATATGAGGAATTTGATGTCAGAGTTTCAGCCTGTGGTTCAAACTCCATCCTTTACTTCAGATTTCACAGCGTTTAAAAACGCCTTGTGGCTCCACATGCTACCGCTAATATCATACATCACCACCCAGACATTGCAAAACATATCCCTCATGTTCTTGTGTAAAATCTGCACCTGAATAGTTCTTCTGGGAGCACGACAGCATTGGACGTCAGGTTGCCCTATCTGCTTTTCTTTAGATTACTATAAATCATGTCAATAAGCTTTCATGGGTGCTTCTGATACTGAATTAGACACAAAAGTCACTCCATTGGTGTATATTTGGTTTACATTGCTGACAATTATACTCCTTCAAGTTTAATCATTAGGACAGCGCTCCAAATACGGTCCCTCCCATACCCCACTCACCCTCAACCTTTAGCACAAACTCCAGAAAAATGAGTGGAGGCTTAAACCACTATTTGCTCCCAAGCGGACACGTCATAAATCTGATAGACCTCAACCTTGTGACAATGCCCCAGTTAAATTAAAACTTCTGGGCCTGATTGGCTGAAGTTTCTTAGTTGGATGATAACCATTAATGATCTGATATAACCTCAAACGGTTCTTAGTACTTTTTCAGACCCACATTCCTTCACCAGTATATCACAAACAGATGCCAAATTCTTAATACAAGCATCAGCTCGCTGTTAAAGCAGCTGCCTCACCCAATTGTTGTCTCATCCAAAAAGCTGCAGCTAAGTCTGTTAGCATGCTTGACAAGGGTCTAGATCCCTTATCTATACAATAGGGACTTAACCCTATAAATAAGTGAAACATCCTTACCAGGAATCAAAAAACAACAAATTTATCAAAAATTGTTGCAAAATTGGTACAAAACCTAAGATTAAGAACAATCACACCACCATTGCCACTTTTTATAAAACTTCAAATGCCCGCCTTCAAGCCAGATATTTTCTATCCTACTATTTTGATGGCCATACACTTGCACAAATTATACAAAAATCCTCCCTTGGGTGACATTAAACCACATAAATCTGATGCCCTCTTGCCCTTGCTCTCTTATTTTGACCTCACATTACTTTGGGAGGAAGAAGATGCAGCCAGGAAGTGACTCCTGAACCTCCCTCCCCCTACACCACTGTTGGTTAGTGGTTACCACTCTCTACCTGGTTAAAGTAGCTTTAAATTTTGTTTTGGTGCTGTTTTTTTCCTGAACGTTTTAATCCAAATTTTACTTTAAATTAGTATTGCTCATTCTCAAACCTTTTGGTAATACCCATAACTGGTTGGTTTGCCTCAAATACATGTGAATATAATCACTTACAAGTACAATAGGAATATTTTGATCAAATTTATGATACTTCACAACAATGAATAAATAAATCAGATTTACAGATAATTTATAAGTATAATTAATCTATGCTATATTTAGGTTTGTTATAATATCTAGTAAGTAATTTTACTTTACCTATATAGCTTAGCTTTATATTTTGTTAATACATCTTAAGGCAAAAAAGCAAGATTTTGATTCCTATTATATTATAGAATTGAAACAAAAACCCTAATAGGATGTTATAATTTGTGCTACTAATAAGTATGTCAGACTACCACATGTACATGTATAATTAATCTTGGCTTATTAATCATACTTTAATATTTCATTATATATATATGATAGCTTTCTATAATTACCCTTTTTGCTGCACTTAAAGATTTTTTGGGGCCCCATTCTTCCTCCACATCCCTTGAACAACACAGGTGCAACTTCTTGAGCATGAAAAATTAAAACTAAACTCAAACTATTCTGAACAAGTTGCAGCTCAGGAGCACAACATAATTTGGTAAATAGTTCGTCAGGTAACTTTCCACTTCCACTAATCATAGATAGTTGCTGGCCAAGCTTTGTCAGGTTCTAACCCATTCAAATCTCTCAAGTAATTTGACGATGCAAATCGCCCTTATTAAATCAAACCCATGATTAATATAGTCAGTATTCTTCAATCCCTCACCTGAACCCACTCTACAGCGCCAATTTTTCCTTGCAAGAGATACCCCATGTATAAGTCCCATCACCGTTAGCTGTCAAGGATGTGGCTACCACTACCAATACCTTTCTTCACTAAACCATTAATGTGGCCATGGGGCATCTGTGAAAGGTTATCCACCTCCTGGTTTCCCCACTAGTTTATCTAACAAACAATGAAAATTTTAAATTGATGACCTGGCATTTTCTGTGGGTTGATCATGCATTGACAATGAAAACCCATTGTTGTTGAATCCAAACTATCTAATCAATCAACGAGCTGCCATAGTTTTTACCTGAATGACAGATATAATCCCCATACTGAGCACTAACTTTAAAAATACATCAAAGTGATGCACATAGCGTGCATCCTCAATAAATCAAGTTTAACAGCTTTAATCTTCTGCCTCCTTCTGCTGACGCCTCACCCACTATTTTGTCTGCCTATGCAATGTTTTTTAAACACTCAGCTCTAGATGAAAGTCAACTTGACCCCAAATTCTCCATTTGACATGGCTGCTTAATCTCACTACTGTGGCATCATGTTGGGATTATTCTCTTTCTCAGTTTTGATTTGGCACCCACAGATAAAGATCTAAGGATGCTCCCCCTACTTGGGTTAATCCATAATAGTACTAATAAGATAATGTTCTATAATTAGAATAATATTATCACTCAATACCACTTAGAACATGGTATTAAATGAAGAATTAGCATATAAAAGAAAAGATTATATTAGATATGAATGCCTGCAAGAAATCTAGCTATCATACACAAGTTTAATGTTTAGTTAAATGGCTAATATATGAGTAAGGATACTTTAATATTTTAAACTAAAAGAAAGTAAATTGTGAATAATAAATATAATAAACTAGTATAGTAAACAAATACTAGTTTATAATAAGGAAGCTGATAAAAAACTTAAAAGAGTAGTTTAATTTTTATAGTTAAGCCGAATATCTAAAAAGACATCAATTCAGAAAAGCTATTGAGAATATCTCTCCAAAAATCACTAAACATTTGTAATTAAAAAGACAAATCCATTATATCTTAAATACTAATAGTACAAGTAATTTATAACTACTAGAAATAAAAAGAAGGTTACAGATTTTTAATTGAGAATAGGACATAAGCTTGACAATAAAAAGTATAAGAAAACTAACCATACCAAAAATTATTAACATGTCTACTTTTTTCTCATTAGTTACAAACATTAAAAATATGTTTATGCACTTTAATTATAATGACATTTTGTAAACAAAAAAAGAAGGGGTTTATAATTACCTAAGAGCTCTATGAAGTCTTTATTAGTACTAGGTGGTCCCAACCTGAGGAGGATTTTATGATGTCAATTTAATTATTCCTGGGCTCTTAAGAGCCTATGGTGTGGACAGTGGAGGGAGGAAGCGTTGAGAAGTGGAGGGGGTTTGATTCCCAAGAGCCATGCTGTAATTTAGACTGAGTGGGGGGTGTGATGACATGGTAGAGACCTTCAGGGCCATTTCAAAATATACCTGAAAGTGGATATTATGTGCACTAGGGTCCACCTTTGCAAGTCAAAGTCTTTGAAAAAGAAGAATTGTGAATAGCCGAGAGGCCATGCTATAGTCAAGGACTAAGAAAGGTCAGTAGCAGACAGGTAGGGTTTGCTTAGAAAACAGGACTTTTACAGGCTTCCAGCTCTGGGATGAGCTTGGAGGAGTGCGAGGATTTTTATCCATAATGCAGTGAAACCAGGTGTAAACTGTCTTGATAAGGTTACTGCACAGATTTGGACTTGTTGTAATAAAGAGGATACTAGTTTTATGCTGACAACTATTAAATTAAGTCCTTTATAGTAGTGGCTTTAACCCTTCTTATGTATACTTTTAAGATGATTTGAGAAATAAGCTAAGAAATTTTATTTTCTTCAACTCTACAATTTAGAACTAATATATATTATAATGCTGAATTCTCCTATTTATTAAAGAATGCTAGGGGTTTTTATAGGGTAAAAGTTGCACAATTTCTCAGCTGTCTCACTGATGATTAATTAATTATCCTCCACAAACTTCAGCCTATGGTATTAACTACTGAACAAAGTGGGTTCATCGCCTTAGTATATTTCCTGTAGAGTAACCTTTATGGTTTTGCAGCCATATATTAGTGCTAGGAACCAGACACTGATTTCATAGGGGCTGCATTGTTTGATTATTTCTACAAACTGATTTTAGAACAAGCGGTAAAAACACTTTAGTAGCTTTGGAAAAACGAGCATTATTGCTCAGCTCCTCATCCTGGATGATTCATAACAAGAATTCAAATATTGGCTATCAAGCCCTCATAAAATTACTTAACATAGTGGGGATGATTTCCAATGAAACACTAATCATAACCAATCATTAGACTTACATCCTATGGTGAATTGCGAGTAATCATTTATTCAGCAACCATTGTTAAACAATAGACTGTTGATTAACATCAAAAAAGCTTAGTTTATAAGGTGGAAGATAATTGTACCTAAGAAAATTAGATCTTACGCTATAATGAGATGGATAATGTGGTTAATTTACAAAAATTTAAAACACCTGGATAGATAAAAAACGGTGGAGGTGGGAAACATTAGGTTTCAGAACATCGGCGGAAGCTTTGATACTGAAAGGTTAGTTACTCCTTGTTTTTTAAAAACAGTGGATTACCCTCCATAAAGCTTTGGACACCTTCAATGACAGAATGGGTGGTAAAAGTACCTCCAGATCCACTTGAGATCAACTATTAAAAAAATAATTTTAAGAAAATGCAGGCAGATTGGATGTCTACACTGGGGTTGAGCCAAGTTATGATAACCTGTCATTGTGCACAATTGCATGGCAACAGGGGCTTTTTTTGGGGCTATCCCTTATTATGGGAAGGTGTGGTATACCTTAATGCTCACTCATCTCATGAAAGGAAGACCTGGTTACATTATGTAGAAGAGAATGGTTTCAGCGATGGCCTGGGTGGTTTGTGAGCCATTCCCTCATGAGTTCAGCAACATATTGCGAAAACACAGAGATGTTGATAGATTTTGAAGGAGGGCAGGATCCCATTGAGGCATAGGAATAGTGTCCCAGCAGATAATTGGCCATATGGGCTTTAGGTAGATTGTGGTAGCGTGAGAATGGTTATAGAAGCCCAAGTCCCTTAATTGTGGGGTCAGGCATTAGTATATTGTGCTGCTGGTGAATAGTTTATGCTTCAGATCTAACAATGGAGCATTGAATTGAACCGCATATAAAATGTATCCATGAATTGACAAATAGGCTTAAGGAACCATAATTTGAAGAGGAGAAACATGATGACCATTAAGGTCTTACCCTAGGTAACATGTTCTGCTGGTTCCAGCTGACAAACCTGGAGTTGGTCTGCCTCAAGAATTAAGTCCTCATTTTTTTGAGAGCGACTCATTGGTAGTTGGCCAAGACACCCAGGGTAAAGAAGATGCACCACATTATTCAAGACCAAATGGCAGAGAGAAGTTGAGGCACCATTCTATATTACCGTTGTCTTGTGAGGTTGCTTTTGGCGTCGGGTGCCTTGGTGTACCTTTTTAGGGTCACAGAAGCGAGGGTGACGTGCTCAGGGAACCAAACGTGATGGCAGTGTCATTTGAAATGCATCTGTTCAGGTGGGGGCTTATCTGGGACTAGAATCCCCATTACGTTAAGCTTCTAGGAGACTAATAGGGGATCAAGTGTAATCCTAAAAAAGGATTGGCACATGGATTCACCCTGCCAGAGATATTTCCCTATTGGTAATGCCACACTAAAGCCCATTGGTGCTAGGAACTGGTGTGTAGTTGGTCATAGAGCGCCAAAATTCAGCACTTAGTTTCAAGAAAAGGTGGAAGCAGGCTAAAAAAGCATCTATTTACTTCCAAGCAACCTGATTACAGGCTTTTCTTAATATCCAGAAAATCATGAAGCCATATGTCCTATGTTAGTTAGCAGTCAAAGTTGTGTGAAGTTCAAAGTTATCCCAAAGCGACCTTCCTAAATAAAGTCACGCTGAGAAGATTTAAGGATAGGTACACCCATGTAGTGATGCAGTTAACTAGAATATTTGTAAAACTTAAGTTCTGCATTGAGCAGGGCTTTGTGACTCAAGTTGTCTTGGTTCTCTTGGTCTATCTTTTTATAAATGAGGGTCATTATTGTATCTCTAGATCAGGGAGGACCTTGCCATGCACATATAGTGAGGTAAAAGGTTGCGGAGTAATTTGGCTATCATCACGAGTTTTAAAAAGGTCTTTTTAAAGGTATGCCATCAGGGCCAGCAGCTTATAGCCGCGGGGACTAAAATAAGATCTAAATAATTTAATAATAAAATTGGGTCCAGGAGAGCTTTATCAGCTTGTGATTCGTGAGTGTCTCTGGCATTTGCCACATGAAGTCCTGGATGTTCAAAGGGTCCATATGGTCATCGTTAAAAAGGTTGGAGTAGAAGAGGTGTAGCTCCTGCATGATAACTTTCTTATTTTTTGTTGCAATTATGCCAATTTTTAGTGAGTGATTTTCTGTGCTGTTGATTGGGACTTTTGCTTCTGTAAGTGGGTATGGTGTTAACACTGGGCATGATATTGGGAGGACATAGAGGTGGTTGCCCGCTATTCCTGAAATGCACGTTCTAAATAAATGGATTCTTATGCGTCTTCCCTGTTTTCCAGCTGACTGGATAGTGAAAAATGTTTTCAACTTAGTTCAAGGTGTCTAATTATGGCCTCATCCATTTTGACTCTGGTGCAAGCAGCGGTCATCTGGGATTTTTCACAGCCATATGCAATATGGTTGATTGCTTCCTTAATCTCAGCCCATCTAGAGCTGCGGTTGGTAAGGTGGGGTGAAGGAGAGGTGAGGTTAACCCAGATAATTTCATACAACTTCATATTAATAAAGGGATGTTAAGAAGAGCCAGGCCAACCTTGTCCAAAGCTTAAGCAATGGTCTGATTGTGGTGAGGACAACTGAGAGTGACCTTTTTAATCAGATGATTTTTAAAAGAAAGAGGAAATGAGAAGCGGTCAACCAGAAAGGGGACAAATAGTGTCATGCCAATGTGCAATACTAACTACTATGTCCCTCGTCTTACTGGATCCTTTTTCATAAAAACAAGTACATATGAGGAGGGTGGCAGTGAATCTGTTAAGCCACTAAAATGAATAAGTACTGGAGTCTTTTTAATTCAAGGCATTCCCTTGTCACAGGGGGGTAAAAGTTGCAGACGCGGCTTTTTGTAGTTTTGAAATCTCTTATTAAATAAGTACTTCAAAGAATTTCCGTTGAACGAGCTCATACATAAGCAGTTCTCATTCAGCACTTGCATCAGAGAGGTGGATACAGGCAGCAAAGAAGGAGAAGTATGGGGGTGAGATTGGCCATCTTAAAACTGCCACCTAGGTGTTGCAAAAAGTGTTGGATTAACATGAGAATTTATAGTAGGAGAATGGTATGTCCAGTTCAGAAGAAGTTGCACCAAAAATGTTCATTCCATGCGTTGTGTTCGTTGAGGAGGAATTGGGGCTCCTGGACAGTGTCAATATCAATCTGTGCTGACATAGAATTGAAGATGAGGTGGGTCTCCAAATAAAACCTACAGTAAATTTGCGTTGATGGATTGCAGGTTCAGGGTGCTCCCTCAGGACTCATAGCAGATCCCCTCCGCGCCCCTTAGGGTTTTAGCACTAGAATTTAAATATGGTAGGCGGTTAGTTTTATGTTTATTGGCTTTACTATTTTTGATGAGCTAAGGAAATTACCAAGGGGTTAGAAGATTGTAAGGGTTGGGTAATGAGGGCCCAGTAATGCAGCCTAGCTTGCTTCCACTACTAGGTTGTAGGGGAAAGTCCTGAGGGTGCTCAAGGTTGACCTTCGTGGGGTCCCCATTTGGATAATTATGAGTTCATAGACTCATATTTAAACACGTCAAAGGAACTTTGCAAGACATGGTGTGTAGGTGGGGCAATATTTTTAAGGTTCTGCATCTACCATTGGCAGTGGGTTGCAAGCCATTATTGGTGAATTGAGCTCCTATGGGAGATCCTGTTTGGTGCATTAGGGCACTTATGGAGACTGGTGGGGCGCAGAGGAGTAATGAGTATGACATGGCCAACAATAGGCGCCTTGTGGATGATGCCTTGCACTTAGTAAGAGAGAGTGTTAACTCTGGGAGAATAAAGGGTTTATCACTTAAAGGTGACTTGAGTGTAAAGGTTGCCCATAAAAGTGGTGGAATGAGAAGTCTCAACTTCTTAGCGTAAAGCCTTTGGGTCATATACTGAACATGATTCACTGTTTAGGTTGCAGATTTGCCGCTGCTGCCATGTGCGAGCGTTTCTAGCCTGACTTTGGTACCTGGGTGGTGGCGAGAGGGGCTGTTTGCAAGCTATACAGCCACTATATAGGCGATCAAGAGCATAACACCAGCAGAAATAGGGGAACTTAATCTGGGTCCAATAAATAAGATCTCATGGCATGCTTTACCGACTTCCACGTAAGGCTTTACTTCTATATAGGCCACAGAGTGGAAAGATATTAATGATGCACTTGCAATGTGCACTCTCTGTGTGGGCGTGTGGTAGGATGAACACTAAAATCCACTGAGAGTACAGATATAAATTTTAATAATATTTCTATGAAACGCCAGGTTAAGTGATTCAGGATTTACAGTTGTTGGCAGGTTGGAAAACTTAATATATGATTTTATCCAATTGATAGCATGTAAGGATATGTGAAGGGTTCCATGTGGGATTATGACCTGGAGGGTGGCGGCATAATCTGAAAATGCCGACTCAGTGAATCCCACATTAATTTAGTGGTCTTCAACTAAGTCATGGATAGTGGTAAAGCCTGGGGTTAAAATAGCCACAATTACAGCAAAGTAAGTGAAGTAATCCTCTGTATAATTTAAAATGGGTCCAGACCCATCTTAGAGGCTGATTGCATGGATGAGGTTTGAGTGAGTAAATTTTTTTGAGAGCTGGTTTCATCCCATTTAAACATGACTATAAACGCTACTTCCAGCAGGTCCGCTTTTAATGGGGTAGGCGCTAATGGTTTCTTCCACAAACCAGTAGCTTTTTTAGCACGCTTATGCTTTATTTGAGCAGAAACTTTGGGAATCACATTAGTCACAGTCTTGGCCAAGTTTTGATATTCCCCTTCTGCTGGCATTCTCTAGTGGTTGCTGGTGTTGGCTGGCGTTGAGGTGCAGAATTTTGGGCCTCGCAGATTAAGGGAAAACTATAATGGTGTCAATCTCTTTTAATCAGGAGGAGGGCGTAGGTCCATCCTCAGCCCAATCCATGGGTGCAAACTTGGTTTGAGTATTATTTGGGATTTTATGGGAAAACCTTGCGGGTTGATTAATACTTTAATTTATTTTAGCATTTGATTAGAAAGTGCTCGCTTGGGAAGTGCCAATTTAAACATCCAAATTGACCATACAAGGCTGTGATTAATTTAAAGCACCAAATCTTAACAATAGAAACCCCATCAGGGGGAGTAATCGACTATATATGGCAATAATAAGTCAGATTGGATGGCTAGTCCAATTTTGCGCTATAATACAGCCAATATAATGAGACTCTGATTTTATTTAGATTATTTTTAACAGTACAAGTTTGCTCAAATATTTGCCTATAAAATGAACATATGTTCCACAAAACTCTACATTAAAAAATTATACTACAATATTTACTAAAAAGTTTTGAGCACTTAGTGATTATTAGCTCCTCTTCAATAGAGGACATATGGCAAAATAAAGTGACACATACTTTAAAGTTTTACAAGTAAGAGAAAACATAAGAGTAATATTAGATTATTAACTGATTTTACCAGCTCTTTTAGATAATATCCCTAAATAAACATTGCAAAATTTTATTTCTACAGTCAGTTAAATGCTATCTGGTGATATATATTTTTAAAAATCATAAACGGTAGAAAACAGTTGCATATTTGATGAATGGTTATTTTAGACAGTATTGACCTTTTTCTAATATAAACATCATGTCTATGACGCTAAGCAACTTACCATAAACTATAAACTCTCTAGTGCGTTATTTTTATATAAAAATGTTTTCATGATTTACTGGTTAATTTTAGTTCAATTCAATTAAGACTCTGATTGGTGTTAAAATCTGAGGATCTTTTGCCTTATGATTAATATCCTGCATGCTTAATTAGGAAGAATTTTGGTCAATATATCATCAATTTTGCCAGTTGCTTAAGGTACTTTGACCGTTTGGAAACTCAATGGCTGTGTTTGATTAGCTCAACTATTCTGGTCAATTTTGGGCTTAATTTTCTCTTTGTACTCTGGAACTTCTTCCATGGCAGGCAAAGGTACAAGCTGTGGACTTGGCGCTTCCAGCTTGTCAACACTCTCCAAAGAAAGGATTTATAAAAACCAGTGAAGAAATAAAATAAAAATCTTTATTATAGTAGATTTATTTTATACTTATACATTTGGCCAGGTGTTGGTATTTGTACCTCTAGGGCATCTCCTGGCCACATTTGAGAACGCAATTTCAACAGATTATTTTCCACTTAAGTTCAGCCCTTGAACTGATACAACTGAGACCTATTGCTAGGTTTATTGGTGGCAAAATACTCTCAAAATTGGGAGTATTTCAGGGACAAAAATTTCAATAAGAACATGCAAATTGTCCTAGGATCATCTTGATTTGAGTTTCGTCATACTGCTGACAAAATACATCTTCTGTGAAATTTCTGCATCAATGAATTAGATGACATACCCCTAATCAGGATGTCAGCATGCATCTCTCATTAGCACTAGGTACACCCATTAGGCGGTCTATATGCAAGTGCTATCATGCCAATTACAAAGATTGACACATGAATTTCGCCCTAGGGTGGGAAATTGATTACGTTTTAACATCCATCTGTCCATAAGACTTTTAGACGTTATCTTTGGTTGATACCATATAATTTTTTTATGTTGAGTAATAATATTGGTCCCAAGTAATCTAGACTAATTGCCTTGTTTTGGATGTGATAATTGGCCTGCATCTGCAAGTTTATCAAGCCTGAGCTTTTGTTAGAATATTCAGACTGGATTGATGTTTATATCTTTGGCCTGAGCCATGCAACTGCAATAGGCTTTAAGTTAGGAATTTAGAGTATTAGCTCAAGCATCAAGGGTAATAAGTCCTACTTGTTGGTTGTTGAAGGGTTATCTTTGGGTCAACCACCAGAATTTGACAATTGGTAAAGTATAATTTAAGTTAATATATCAAAGGGTCCTTTCTGCTGTTAATTTGTATTAAGTAAAAATTGGGGAGCAATGCTACACATCCATATAGTAAATCAAAATGTCTAAATGAACAAAAAAGAGTTGGTGTCATAAAAGGAAATGGACTTAAATTTTGTAAAAATTAATCATATCTATAAGATAACAGTGCTTGTTCCAGTATGCCAATATATAGTCACTAGCCATCTGTAAAAGCATATAGGTTTCATATTAACCTTTTAATTTATAATAGTTTTATATTTTGGGTTCTCATAATGTTTATTTTATTCTCATATTAAATGGAATTTATGAAGTATCTCTACCAAGATAACTTGTTCATTATAGTTCAAATGTAGAACTTTAACAAATATGAGGACTCTATTTCTACATTTAGTAAAATTTCTGTTAGTGACAACAATCATTCCTATTTAAAGCTATTGTTGAAGAGGTTATGCCAATATAGTCATCCATATGTTAGCTTTTAGGATGTGCAAGCCTAAATCATTTTAGTATAAAACTTTTATAATAAACACTCTTTATATCAAATAAAAGCTTATGAAATACTATATCAGGGACTTTATCTTTTAACAGCATAACCTGAGGAAAATCGATCTTTACAAAAATAACAAGACAATCTTATGTCATAAGTTGGGTTAATACATATTATTATGTTTGTGGTAGAGTAAGCTTTGACCATTAAAATTTTAAACTCATGTATGATACAATATCAAAAAATGGCAACAACTTTTTTTAGGTTTTATGCCTGTGACTATATGTATCATCATAATGAAGTTCAGATGTTCTGATACCTCTAGATAAAAATCACTTATCATTACTATAATTTATAGCTTCCCATATTACTATCAAAATCTACAGAGCCATATTAGAAAAAAGCATTTACAAAAAGTTTATCACATTTTGCATAAACTTTGAAAACAACTCATTTTTTATTTGTAGTATATAATTTAAAGTTACTTATCATCCAATTGCAAGTATAGAACTTTTTGTTTGCTCTACTCATAATCCTTAGTTTTTAAGCCTTAACTACAAAGATTTTAGTCCAATCTTACTTCAGTTACTTAGTTATTAAACTAACCTAGAGAAGCATGGTTAGAAATTTGGTATATGTACTAAGATCTTAGATGCAAAAGATTGCATGCATGCGGAGATGACAGCTACACATTAGGTGATTAAATAAGCATTATGATTATTATATTTAGTAATTGTCAGATATCATAAGCAACTCTTTTCATAACTATAATTTCTTTCAAATGACCTGATAAAAACGTTCTAGTTGGGTAAGGGTAATTCATACTTATTAATAACTACATATATGGTAAATAACAGTCTTTTTCTAATATAGTACGTTCTTAAAATCTAGTATCAGTATATAAAACTTTAAGTAGAGTTTAAAGTTTTAAAATGTTATAGCCTAGAAAACTGATGTAAGATGTATACAACAAAATAGTTTAATGATTACATTCATTAGATATTGGACTAATTGATAACTTATCTATCGTATATAGGTATTATCTCTCTTTTTAATTAATTAAAATTATTATTTTTTATAATATGAGAGCTCTATTCTTAATTTAAATGCCTAATTTCATATAACTTCTTCTTAGTATCTCAAGTAATTGCTAAACGTTCAGCTCAGTACATTGATATTATAAAGATAAACTAACACACAATGTATATTTAGTGCATCAAAACAGTTTTATACGCTTACTAAACCATTGTCTGAGAATGATATATCTTTTAGGTGCTTGAGTTGTTTGTAGAAACCTTATGATGTAATTATTACTCTTGAATCTTAGCTTATGAGCATTTAGCAAACATCATGAATAAGATTATGTTTATATAATCTAGTACAAACTTTGAATGTAAAAGAACTATCAATCATTGATAAAGAATAGCTTATTAGGATCTTGCTAATATGCCACTATTAAGAGCTGCGTAATGTCAAATGTTTTCCATGACAAGGGAGCCATTGATAAGGGTTTGAGCCCAGCATCAACCTTTGAGGTTGATTCAGTTACTAGATTCAAATCCAGCTTAAGTAGCGGTTTTGCAAAAGCTTCATTTTAGGCTCTACAGGCGTTTGCAAGGTTATAAGCCATTAAATTGAGTAGTGTTGATGCATTTTAAAGATAAAATTTAATTTAATCAATGTGTTGTTAAGAAAACAGTAAGTTAAGTTACAAAAAGAGTTACTAACAAGGCACATGGTGCATTAAACTGAGCGCTAAATTATGAGACAAAATCACCATAAAGTACCAATTAATATATTAAAAAAGAGAGTACTATTTACAATTTGGAGTGATTTAGTGAGCAATTACTACTTTTAAGCAAAGTGATCCAACTTATAAAAGATAGCATTTTGTCACACCAGTAATAATTTCAATACATATAATTGTTCTGATTTCATGCTCATCTCAATCCATAATCACCACCATAATATTTATCTACTAAATATCACTAAAGTATTTTGGTGAGCAGATTAAAGTACTTAACACTCAAATTTCCATGTCAAAATTCTCTTGTTGCCCTCATAGCATTCCCAATGTCATAGAAGCCTAAGAAGGGCTAGATTTATATAATTAGAATCTCTTTATGAGACATTGATATTTCATTCAGCGTTTTGCTCCTAGCCATTTAGGATGGTAAAAAGGGGTTCTCATGGTGTGGGCATCCCAGAGTAATTTGTGACTCATAGTAGTTAGACCAGCCAGATAACACCTACTGCTTGGAAGCCCCATACAAGCTCAACCTGACTGTTAACTAAGGACGAAAAATGGGTGAAGAACTACTATGGAGGACTTGATTTAGAGGACAGAGATGGCATATAAGCGAGAATGGTTTGAAGGTGCCATTAAGCCTCCCAGGCCAAGGGGCTAGTGGGTTTAAGGCTGGCTGGGACGCCCAGTAAAAGCTGCCAGGTGGATGAAAGGCTTCTGGGCCTACTTTTGTCATTGGTTGATCCAGGGTCTGAAGTGTTTTATTGCACCAAAGGATTTACTGTGAAGCTAAAAAACCAGAAGTGCATCTGATAACTGCCTTTGAGGCCAGAGATCCTCATATAATTGGTTTATGCATCATCAGAGCCTCAAACTATCATAGATGGTGCCAAGTTTGCAACACATAGTATTGTATCTATAATTATTAATAGCATAGCATCTTAATGATCAGTATATGAGTTTAGTTTTAAAAGCTGTTACTCTTTTGGCAATTTTTGCCTAATGAGTTAAAACCTTTACTGGCCACTTCAGAGAAGTTATATCTTCAATCTTAAGCTATATGACAATTAATGCTTATTTTAACTATTGATCACTTTAATAAAATAACCATGTTTTTTACAGCTATAATAGTATATCTTTCTGAGATGATATATGTTAGTCATTATCTCATTATATGCTAGCACATATTTTTTAAGCTATCAGTCTAGCTTATATCTTTTTTAAATAATAATAAGTAATAATACCTGAGGTAGTGGCAAAAACTTACTATGGTATTCTTCTTTATTTTGGATTATTGCATAAATCATCATATAATACTGAAATTTATAACATAAGATCTCGCTTTTCCTCCTGTAGCAATCACTTTTTCTTGATGTTATATAAAAGAGGGAAGTGGATACCAACTGACAGGATACACTAACGATTTTAAGCTTATACTCAAGCGTTTATTATGTATAATTGTTAATATTCAGAAAATTGGTATGATCACTGGTGCATTTTTACACCTGGAGTACAACAATATTTTGCAGGAGCTAAATTATTCTCAACTGCTGGAAATGATTTTTGAGTGGTTTTTGTAAACCAATTATAATATCAATAAATAAACTGTAACAATAGTAAAAAGTGATGTTTTAAGATTTATTATTATGGTAATAAGAGGAGGCAAAAAAGGAATCCTCTTGATACATCACTGCTTTGTATTTAAAAGATATTAAGGCTCAAAGTGAGAGAGCTGAGAAATTCAAATTAGGCTACAAAAACCAAATTAGGAAATATGGAGTTTTAACCTATCAGAGCTCTTAAAGCTCACCTCACCTT
The DNA here is from genome assembly GCA_022478985.1 of Massospora cicadina. NCBI lineage: Eukaryota > Fungi > Entomophthoromycota > Entomophthoromycetes > Entomophthorales > Entomophthoraceae > Massospora > Massospora cicadina. Next base: position 30,927 of record JAKSZP010009777.1, read on the forward strand.
AGTGGAACTTCTGATGGAGGTTCAATAGTAGGTAGGACAAATCCGTGAAGCAATGATTTAATACATTTGAGCCATTCACCCCAGGGAAAAATATTTGCACCTTGTGGGACCCCCTCCAAGCCTATAAAAGGGGTGGTTTCCACTTAAGTGCTTGAATTGAACTGTAGAGGAGCTGCGGAGGAGCCTCAGCATGACTTCCCATAATTTGCTGCGGGTTTAAATCTAATGAATGAAAATTGAAAGATTTGGCTGAGAAGTGGGTGGTATTGTATTAACATAATTTGAGGGAGTTCACCAAGATTTGTCCAGGGTCTTTTAGCCAAAATTTATTAGCATTTAAAATATGAAAGGTTCTACTCACAATATATGATTATAATTGTCAATATTACCTTCTCCAAGAGTGGTAGGAGTTAATAAAGGCTTAAGAACCAGCCATGAACCCAGTTGATGGTAATTCCAGAAGCAAGGGATCTGATGAAGTATTCATCCCCTCGCTTATATGTGACTTCAAAAGGTCCCTCCCAGATTGACCCAAGCTTCTCACTCCTGGGAATGATACAATTTTGGTAATACAGTACCAAGTCTGATACTTAAATGAAGGAAGAGGGGCCCAACTTTCATTAGCAGCTTGTCCTTCATTCAAGACAGTTTTGCCAAGTTAATCATAGCCTCCTGATTATAATTGGATGTTGTGCTAGGATAACTTTTTCATGGCTTGTTCATGGTCATTCCTGTCATAGAAAGTATCTTTGGCTAATAAAGTTGGCATCGTAGATTTTCACCCATACAACACACAGAAAGGAAAAATTTTGAGGATGCGATGGTAACTAATACAATAGGCCAGGAGCACACTGGGTAAGTATAGATCCAAGTAAAAAGGGTCTGAATTGGCCTTTTTTTGTAGTATAGAGACCATGGTTTCATTAAATCTTTCTACAACCCCATTTGTGGATGGGATATAGAGGGTCAAGAAGTGTTTTTGTATTCCCATGGAGATGGCGAAGAGCTTTACCACTTGGGAGGTAAAGATTTCCAATTGTCACAAAGGAGGACCTGAAAGCCATGACACGTGAAGGTATATTAATGTAAGAAGGTAGCCGTGGCTTTAGCAGTATGAGCGGGGAGAGCAACAGCTTCAACCCATTTGATGAGATGATCAACTCTGACTAAGATATAATGATTAACACCGGTGGTCTGAGGTAGAGGACCTACCACGTCCAAACTGATGGTGTGGAAGGGTTGTTGGGGTGTAGTAGGTTGGTATTAATACTGGGTCTTGAAGCTTGTTGCTTTTTACAGGTCAGAAAGGCATCCAGGACTTCAGTTATGGTCTCCATGATGCCATCCCAGTAGTAGCATTCTTTTATCCACTCATAGGGTTTTTGTACTCCGCCATTCCCCATGATAGTGTAAGACTTCAGGATCACAGGGACTCGCTCTGACGGCCAGATATAGGGCAACCAGTTTACCCCTAATTTTTTGTAGCTTTACACTCTCCACCTTGGTGTTGCAGGAGTGCTGAGCTATCATCTTCTTTACAGGTTCATCCTCATCAGCCCACACTTCAGGTTTCATTAGGAGGTCATATAACTTCTCAGCTTCACTATTATCTAAGTGAAGGTCAGGCAGCCACAACACATCAACGTTCATATGGCGAGTTCCCACCTGGTGCTCAATTGTCATGTCATAATGCTGGAGCTTCAAAGCCCAGAGAGCCAACCTTCCAGTTGGATCTTACATATTCTGCAACTACTTCAAGGAGGCGTGGTTGGTAACTACTTTGAAAAACTTCACATATAGGAAAGTGCGGTAATAATTTACAGCCAACAGGACAGCATGACACTTCTTTTCAGTGACGCTATAGTTGTGTTCAGCTTTTGCAAGCATTTTGGTGAAATAGAAAAAGGGATTATCAACTACATGCTCATCCAATTGAGCCAAGATAGCTCCAACGGCATAATCAGAGGCATCTATGAATAAAATTAAGGGCTTGTCATAGTCAGAGTGGCGGAGGATCGGTCTTGGCTGCAGTAACTTCTTCAGGGTTTCAAACGTGACTTTTTTGCGTTGCACCCTAATGGAATGAAGCACTCTTAGTCAAGAGACGTAAGTATAACTGAGCTGGGCAAACTTGGGATGAAATAATGGTAGTACCCCATCGTTCCTAGAATCACTTGGATACAATGAAGGTTTTTTGACGCGGGCATCTTGGATATAGCTTCAACCTTGTCCTAAAGAGGTTGGACCCTATCTTGTGAGATCGCATGATTATGGAAATCCAGCATCTTGTGGAAGAAAGTACATCTTTATGGCTTCAACTTATTGTTAGAAGCCCGCAAACGTTAGAATACTTCCTTTAGGTGCGTGAGGTGCTCGCTAAAAGCTTTGAAAAACCGTTATATCATCCAGGTAGACAATCACATTGTTCAGTTTAAGCTCCTGTAAGATGTGATCTATCGCCCACTAAAAAGTTGCAGGTGCATTGCTCAACTCCTGAGGAAGACGAGTGGGTTAAAACAGGTCTTCACTGAAGACAAGGGCGCACTACTCCTGGTCCTGCTGAAAAAGGTCCATCTGTTAATACCCGCTCGCCAATCCATAGCTGAAAAGAACTTGTATCCATAGAGTTGTGCCAAAGCGTCATCAATATGAAGAATATGATAACTGCCTTTTTAGTGAGATTTTCAGTTTTCAGAAGTCCCTAACTATCCTATGACCTCCATTTTTTATTTTTATCAATAGAAAAGTGGATGTACAAGGGCTTTGGGATGGCACCAGAAACCTAGCGTCCAGCAGATGTTTGGACTCCGTCCACATCTATAGCTCCTCAACTTTGGATTTGCGGTATGGTTTAAATTTGATGGGAGGAGCATATTAACCTCAATAGTGAAAGTCCAACCCTACATGAGTCCATAATCTATATCAGAGTTGTAAAAAATGTCGCTATAGCCTCAAGTAGAGTGTGGCCTTTGTCAAACTCTGCTGGGGTTAGCTCCTCAGAAATATGATCGGTAGGTAGGGTACATAATGATTGATCAATGGGTAAGCCCATATCTTCCATAAACCTGATACAGTGAACTTGCTTGATGTCCTCATTGGAATAATCAGGCCTCTTCCAATCTTCTGATGCTTTTTTACAACCATGTACTTTGGGGTGAGATTACCTAGAAGGAGATTGATAGGTCGTTGATAAGCTGGGTCTAGCACGCCGTACAAGACTTGGGGCTCAAGAGGATTAACACCCTCAACGCTAGTTAGGTGCAATAAGCAGTTGTAGAGGATTTACAGAGTGTTCTTAGTATCAACTAACCTTTGTTTAAATGCCTTAGTTTACTATCTCTTCACGAGCATAGAAAGGAATTCCTCCTAGAGCATCCACAGATAGGGAAACATCTTAGTGTTTCATCATGCCGTTGTGCATTGTAGTGGTAAAGCAGAGGAGGGGTACTCCACTGTGCAAGCATATTCATTTTTTGTTAAGCTCATTGTTGGTCAGAATCAGAGGAACCTCATAGTTAAGCAGGGAGAGACAGACCTGCTTCAAAAATAATGACCCCTTCATACTCAAGCATAAACTGTGTACCAATGAGTAGATCATAATTATTATTAGCCAAGGCCAGCGTGAGAGCTGATAAGATGAGCTTCCCATATTGAATGTCAAAGAAGAGTAAGCCCCAATAGCGCATGTGTTGAAGGGACCAGCAGTACCAAGCTCTTGGTTGTAGTCAAGGTCAGGGGCCAGCTTAATCTTTTTGATGATTTTGGATGAGACAAAATTCACATGGGATTTTGTGTCAAGAATAGCTTTGACCATACTCCGTTAATGACAACCTCCACTTTTGTTAAAGTTCCACCTAAGTTAGGGAAAAAAGATAGGACCATATTTAGATGGATAATAGAGGCAAGTCGCTGGGCAAATTCAGGATATTTCTCTTGGATATACTACAGAGTATGGACACACTGGGTGAATCAGATTGGTTTAACAATGAGCTGGTCAACGTCATTATCAGATTCAATAACCTCAAACCTCCTCACCCTTGAAGAATATAAGTTTTTAGGGGTACTCTAGCCACAAATATTCTTTCTAGGCTTGACCGATCATGTACCTCCACTTCACCTGGGACTCCTAAAACATATTAGCTGACAACTTCACAACCCCCTTCATATTCATTGTCAGAGGGGTTATCAATTCACTTTAGGTAGCCCATGGATTATAGGGTAGGTTCAGGGCTTCCCTTATTGTAGCATAAGCCCTGGGGTTTCGCATCCACCTTATTAACTTCTGGTGGAGGCGTTGTAATTGTAACGGCTTGGAATTTGGCCTTTGAAGTGACAGGTTTATAGCGTCCCATAACCTCAGGTTTTGAACTAAGATAGCCAGAGAAGAGGCCGAGAGGGATAGAGACAGTGGATTGTAGGTACGTGACAAATAATCCACCTTAGAAGACCGCTTTGAAGAGAGAGAGGGAGCAGTGTAAAGTGATACCTGACTTACCAGCTGTTCTTTATAACTGATGCTGGAGGGGAGTGCTGTCCCATCTCTGCTAGTACCCTCTGGCTATCCTCAAATGATGGATGAGCTTCTTTTTGCCAAAGTTCCGAGGGAGCAGGTTTCCAGAGGGGAACAGCCATAGAAGAGGCTGGAAGGGTTAAAGTAGATCATCGCCTTGTAGCTCTTTGCATAAGGTCAAGTTTATGGAAGTCAGCCACCCATAGCTGAGCCTCCTTAATATCCCATACATTTCGGAAGTTGCACTTGATGGTGGAGAAATGCAGTGCTAAGGAGGGATGAGACGCCAAACCAGCAAAAATGGCAGCAATAGCATCATCTAGAGGTAGCATTTTGGCAAGCAACAGAGGTTAAGCATTACTATAAATACGCTCAACAAAAAAAGTGATTGATTCTCCCTCTTACAGATTAAGACACATAAAGGCCTGATTTTGCCGTTGTAAATTATGCTTGGAACTAAATTCTTCAAGAAGCGCTTGATTAACCTCTGACCAAGTGCTGAGGCTGACCATATTGGAAAACATTATTTCTTGAGCTATATGGCTCAAGAGGGGAAGAATGTTCTGGGTTTTTTTGATGGTCATTTGCTCCTTCCATAGCTGATCTATAAAAAAAGAGGAAGGATGCAATATTGCCCTCAACCCAGAGTGAACTTATCTCTGACAGAAAGTTTATGAATGGAGTGCTGCTCAAGCCTTTTAAGGCGAGAAAAAGCTCTGGATAACTGAGGTCTAATTCAACTAGCCTAAACTCAGCGGTAGCAGGGAGGTTGTGAGGGTTATTCCATACACCAATCTCCATATTCTTATGTAATTATTTTGTGGTGTACAGGCCCACTGTAGTGAGCACCGATTGCTGGAATTTAGGCGATTGGTATGCTCATGGTGCATTTTTACAACTGTAGTACAACAATATTTTTGAAGTAGTAAATCTATTCTCAACTGAAGGGTATAATCTTTGTGTGGATTTTTTTAAACCTATTATAATATTAATAAATAAACTGTAACAATATTAAAAAGTGATGTTTTAAGATTTTTATTATGGTAATAAGAGGAGGCAAAAAGGAATCCTCTTGATACATCACTGCTTTGTATTTAAAAGATATTAAGGCTCAAAGTGAGAGTGCTGAGAAATTCAAATTAGGCTATAAAAACTAAATTAGGAAATATGAAGTTTTGACCTATCAGAGCTCTCAAAGCTCATCTCACCTTAGTGGAATATCTGATGGAGGTTCAATAGTAGGTAGGACAAATCCGTGAAGCAATGTTTCAATATATTTGAGCCATTCACCCCGGGAAAAATATTTGCACCTTGTGAGACTTACTGCATGCCTATAATCAGGGTGTGGTCTAGGCTTTGGTGTTTAAACTGAAATGTAGATGAGCTTGGGAGGAGCATCAGCATGACTTCCCCTATTTTGCCGCAGGTTTAATTCCTAACAATAAAAATTGGTTGATTTGGCTGAGAAGTGGGTGGAATAGTATTAACACGGTTTAAGGGAGTTCACCAAGATTTGGCCAGGGTCTTTTGGATACTATTATTATTCAAATCCAGAGCGCTCTTCTCACAATATCAGACTTTTAATTGTCTGACAATAGTGCATAAGCCATTGCCTTCCATCAAACCAGCGTGTGGCTATGGCCTCCCGCCTATATGCATGTATTTTCAAGCAACAAAATGCTCTCAGTTTAGCTCAGCTAGCCACTTTATAACACTGGGAGCTTTTTTATCTCAAGGATCTCACCTTGTACCTTGCTAGCACACAAGATAACCATCACTTTGATGTTGCACACCAACATTCTTATTTCAAAGTTTTAGATTAATTATGATAATTTGTTTTCTTAAAGAAGCAAACCAATTATAAAGTAACAGCTTAAAGTATTTGCACCAGCAAATTAAAATTTTTGTTTGTATATATGATATTTCAGTATTGGGTTTCCTCTGAGGGTACTGCTCCTACAACAGCAAATTTTTTAACACAAATAATGTATACTTATAACACGTAACTGTTTTTTTAGCACTAGTGGTGCCCAACCCAAAAGGGGAGCTGCCATGCATCACAAGTAACCACTTTTAATACTGCTAAGTTGATATTACCATAAGCCTATTAATTCACATCAAAACAGATATCTTTCAAAGAATTCTAGGGTTATATGAATATGGAACAGCTCACTTTTCTATTTTGTGCTTCAAAAGCAGACCACCTTTATATTCAAGGGCCATTGCAATTGGTGTCACACACTTTTGGGAATTAAAAGTATAAGTTCTTTTTGTGCAACAAATATTGCGGTGACAGATCTCTCATTCTGGGCAAGTGTAAATATTGGTTAGAAAATTTAAGTGCTTCTCTAAACTCAACCACTTAAGGTTGAGATATGGTGCCCAAACATGGGAAAATATTTACACTGACTCAACCATGACAGGTTGGGGCTTAACTTGCCCCTGTTCCATTAACCTCAAACCAAACTCAACTCTGAAATTCCCAATTGTACTATATCTTAACTTAATTTTCCCAATATAGATGCGCCAACGCTTAATAAACACAATGATCAATATCATTTGAACAAGATAGAAATTTGCCAATAACCTCTCGCCACTTGGTATAGAACCCTTTTCTGGACTTCTCCTTCTTACCTTAAACATGTGAGAATTCCTAAATAAAATTAATAGGTTGATTTATACTATCAAGCCTTAGATAAACTAAATTAATCTATACTGCCACTTATTTGAAACCTTACGCACCAAAGACCTACAAATTAAACAATAGCCCAAACTCATGAATTACAGCTCTAATTATATAGCTGCTTCTGCCCAAGCCAATAATCCTAACGATATCCCTATACAAACGGCATTTATGAAACGGCACAAGCGCCCCATTGATACTCTTTAATCTCCAAAAAATTTCCGCTGAATTTAAGCAGATGATGGAGTTATATTATATGCTGTAGAGCTGCTTTAAGGTTTCTATTTTTGAGAGGCTCAATGGTGCTATTCCCAAGAATTTTGAAAGTCAATACTTAGTTTTAGTAAAAGACTTTTGAAAACATTTTATTTATTTTAGGTGTGACCAAGTCTTTTTTAGGTTCTCACAATCAGAAATTACTATGATAGAGGATGGAGAAACTTTTTAAGCAAAGCCACAAAAAGAGATTTATAATAAAGGCTTAACTAATCAGAAAATAGCTACGTGGTTTTTATGTTACTTCTAATAATATAATCCCCACAATGATGTAAAGTTTAATTAATAAAGGGGGTATGATTGAATTAAGGCTAATTATTTGGATATTGCCAGGCTTATAAATGCCTTTGTAGCATTATTTATAAGTGAGAAATGCGCTGTGCTTAACCTAAACATATGAGACTTGGTGGGATTAAATCAATCACTGGAGGGTTTTTTCCATAATCATACCCTTTTGAGGGCACTATTCAATTTTAGCCTCATGGGGTATCTGGTGGAGTAAATCCTCACAATTCATTGTTCTATTACATCATCCAATTGGTATTAATCCTTGGGTGAATTTGGGCCTTAGTTGAACTGAGAGGATTTTCTGGTACAAGCTGATATATCACTACTAGTCAATTTATCTATAAAGTAAATCAATGGTTCTCCTCTAAAACCTTTGAGTAGGTATATTTTAAGGCTCCTATAAGGGTTTTTTGTTTGCTATTCCTTATTATGCCTGATACCCTGGTATCCAACATCACCCCCTTCTAGGATATTGGCAGGGGAGTACTGATGTAAGAAACAGCTTTGTAGGAGGTTGATAATAACTCTAGTTTCTAGAGGCTTAAATGAGTATTGATCTCCACACTTTTAGGTATTAACATATGTTTATTCTCAGATAAAATCAATTTTTTCTCTACATGACGCTATGGAGTTGTGGTAGTATAGACTAAACCAGAAATATCAAAAGCGGGTAAAGGCTGGCGGAATGCATTTTCTGACTGGTTTTCTATTGTGAACCTTTTGACCAAATTTTTCGTTACATCAGACTAGAGTTTAATAATTTATTATGTTAATCCTCTTACACATTTTTCAGGCTCTTGTGCTGTCCTTGATAGCTTCATGTGCTAATAAGGAAGGGATACAAGGTTCTTTTGAGTATAAATCCTTTATTCAACATTTTTTCTGCATTGAAAGCTTAAATGGTAAGCCACCAATGCACTCAGGAGGTATTTGTCCCAATGTAAAAGATTTGAAGTAGCTATTTTTTAATAACAAACTAACTTTTCATCTGCTCATTCTACATTTCTTTTTAATTGAAGGATTGTAGGGTGCTTAAGGGCTGCTGTGTCCCAATTCTGGGTGCTAGATTCCTCACAACTCTTAGAATAAAGTTTATCACATAATCATAAAACAATACCTGTGGCCAACTATGCTAATTAGATATACCAATGTAAGAAAGTTATAAGTGGCGTTGGCAGTTTGAGAGAAAGTTGCATTTACTTTGAACCGCTTTGTGAAGTGGTCAATTCCTATGAGTACATACTGATTTCCTCCTGTTGATTCTGGTTGCGGGTCTATAACAAATAAACTAACGGTATTATGTGGCTGCTGAAGGGTCATTGGCTTATACTTGCACTTGGCCTTATGTGGCGTTTGTTTATGACAATCTATACAGGTATCTAATACTTTCTCTACAGATTCCATTTTTCCCTTCCAGATTTATCAATTCTAGATTTATTTATAAATTTTTCTAGCTCATTTATATCCTAAGGTATTGTAGCTTCATTTGAGATGGATACTCGTTATGCAAGTCATTAATATGGTAACTAGTGAGTCCCAACCTTTGTACCATTACCATTGAGAACCTTGGTATTTTAAAAAGGAATTTAAACAACTTCTTAACTGGGTTATCTTAATCCTCTCAAGAGTCCAGCCTCTTGAATAGCTCATGTAATTATTAAGCTTCGTTGTTATATAAAGAAAGAAGGGGCAGTCTGGTCAGTTCAACCACGTTCATATGTCATATCCTTGCTCAATGGATGATATTCATGTTGTAGTTCTGAAGTTCAAGAGCCCATCAGGCTAGTTTTTCCTGTAGATTCTTTCATATTTATGCAGCCAATTTAAAGAAGCGTGGTCTGTAACAACTGTGAAAATTTTAACATACAGGAAGGGCTAAAATTATTTCACTGCGAGCAGAACTGCTAAGAATTTTTCTCTATGACACTATAGCTATGATCAGCCTTTCAAAACTTCTTTCTGTAATAAGACACCAGGCGGTCAATGCCTTCTTTCAACTATTTGCATGAGAATTGCCCCTACAGATATATTATAGGTATTTGTTTAAAAATGAATGGCTTACTATAGTCCATATTTTTTAGAATTGGTCTTCATTTAGATAAAAAACATCCATAATATGAACGCACATCTATGTTCTACTCCAGTGCAAAAAGTGCATTTTTGGCAAGTAAGCAAACAATGGGTTCAGTAAGTTGAACAGAATGAGGCATAAATTGATAACAATATGTTATCATATCTAAAAATACCTGTATAAAATAAGTAAATGAGGAGGGTAGACCTTTGGGACAAATATACCACGCAGAAAATTTTAGCTGTGGTGGTTTGAAAACTGTCAATCAAAACCAACCCAGAGTGGAGAAGGAACCACTCCGCTATGCTACCACTCCTCTAAAAATACTAGTATATTTCTGAGACCCTTTGGTTTAGGCGCCTTGGAGATCACTTTACCCTTATGATATAAGGGTTGAATTCCTCCCACAATATATTATGTAATAATAATTTTAAATTCTTGTTGGAAGAAGGTACACTTCACAGGCTTGAGGTTGATGTTGTTTTCTCATGATCATCTGTAAACAGACTTTAAGTGGCCAATATGATCAATAAATTTTTTTCAAGAACATTGTTATGTCATCAAAATAACAATCATATAGCTCAGTTTAAGGTATTACAAGATGTGGTCCATTAATTGATATAATAAAACTAGCGTGTTACATAATCCCTGGGGAAGATGGGTAGGTTGAAATAATCCTTATGTGCAAATTAAACTGCACTTTTCTTGGTCTTCTAGTGATATCTCATTTTTCAGTAACCACTAGCTAATTCTATAGGAAAAATAAATTTAAGCTAGAGAGTCAGGTCAGAACATTGTTAATTCTCATATTGGGATAGCTGTCCTTCTTCATGAGGCTGTTTAGATTTTTGTAATCCATCACTAGTCCGTGGCAACCATTTTTCTCCTTTTGAGTAATAATATAGACATTCATGGACTATGGGAGGGCACAAGTAGGCCGGCGTCCAATAGTTGTTTATCTCAGTTTTCATGTATTGTTCCTCTACCTTCTACTTTCACAATGCTTCAATTGTAGTGGGTATGAATTTCCTACATCAATGCTGTGGATCCATGTTATTTATATGAGCATAATAGTCATCTGAATTGGATAAAACATACTGAAAATCTTCAAGTAGTTGATGAACCTTCTCAGTTCCACCTGATTTAACTTATCAAATATTTGGATTAAAGTATGGCACAAATTAATTTATGGTGGTTAGGCTAAATAAAGGTGAGTACTAATAAAATTTACCTTGTCATTTTCAACAATTTTTATTATTTGTCCTTTTCCAATCTCCTGGTGTTCCTTGACTATGATTTCACAATTTGTCAGGTTTCCAAGTGTAGCTTGATATGCCGGTCATATAATGGTTTAGGAAACCTGGTAATACTCTTGGTTAAAATCTTCTGACTTTGTCAACACTAGTGATGTGTAATAGGGATTTTGGGGTATCTTCAGGTTTACGTTGGTAGAAACTTCTCTTTGTTCTCCTAGGTTTATTTTTGCCTCCTTGGTTAAATAGAAGGTTATATCATATGCTGCATCTATTGAATTGGGGAGCTTCTTTATATTTTTTTCTGAAGTAGAATAGTGCAAATGCAAAGAAGAAACAGGGGACTCAATTAAACAAGAGTATTACTTCTTTCTAAATTTCTATATTAACCAGCACAAAAAGAACTTCATAATTGAGGAAAGATTATACCCTTCCTTTAAGTTGATAACTCCTTAATATTCAATTTTAAATTGTATATCAATAAGCATTTCATATCGGATGATGTCCATAGCAATAGCAGGAGCTGAAAAAACTACTTTTCCAATTTGGATTGGAAATAAAGATTATAAACATATTGCTTTTGTGTTTTATGGACCTAAAGTGCTATACTCCTGGGTGCACTTAAGGTCAGGGGCTAGTTTGAAATTTTTGGTGAGTTGGGATGAGATGACGTTGATTTGCATTCTTATGTCTAATATAGTCATTGCTATGACCTTCTTGATTACCACTACTACTTTATTTAGTTCCTCCAAATTTGGGTGGTAGGTCTAAAACCTTTTTTAGGCAGCCGCATTGACTTTTCTTGCAGTCTCAGGACATTTATTCTTGATGTCCAGTAGACTGTGTATACTTGTGATGGGTTGTATTAGTAAGAAAAATACTGATAATAATAACAGGCCATATCAATTACTATTGGACACCAAATGAGAATGTGGTAGTTTTCCTTCATGGCTTGGGTGTCATCATTATTTTTGGTGCTGTGATCTGGGTCAACAATATCAGCGGACGTACTTAAAATGTAATAACCTATATCTCTTTATCCCCATACAGAGTCGGGACTAGTCTAGTTTTTAACTCATTTAAGGTGAGCAATTGGTAATGTTTCAGTTTCAGGTACTTTAAAAAGTCAACTTTAGAAGTAACCGGCCCTAAGCTGACCACCTTTTTCCCTTCCCATCAAGGCCAGGGTTTTTTATAGCACTCATATTCAGTGTGGTTATTCTTATTGCAATAGGCGCATTTGATCTTTACCACCTTTTTGTGTTTGGTTTCCTCCACAGTATACACTCTGGGCTTCATAAGAGCCTTCTGGGTGGTTTCTGGCTTGTCTATGTCAAACAACTGAAAAGAGCTTTTTGATGTCTATAACAGAGTTGAAGCTTCGTTTGACAGATATGATGTACATTGATAAGTTGGGATTGCTATGTAACCAGAAACAACGGCAGCTAAGGTATCATATAATGTGAGCATTTTTGAAGGAATCAGAGGTTGAGCCTCAATATAGAAGTTTTCTGTATTTTCAGCTAGGGTTACAATTTGAAATAGTACAATACTCATGAAGACATTATCTTAATACCTAAGCTTTAAAGGGTGGTTAGCCTGGCAGGGTAATTCCTGCTTCCACCCTAGTGCAGGTTTTGTTCAATACAAGTTTAAACCTTTACTGGCTAGAAAAATTATCGGTGTGGTATATTTGTCCCAAGGCCACCCCACCTCAAATACCTTTTTTAATACCTAAGCTTTGCTTTAAACCAACTTCCTTGATAAGTGCTTCTTTGACTTTGCAAAATTATTCAGGTTTTCCATATGAGTTACCTAACCTCCTGGGCCATGCAATTTAAACGAGACAAGATAATCTTATTCTTTTGATGATCTGTTGCACCTTCCATTGTAGTCTCATTGATATGTAGGAAGGATGAGTTAGGACCACCTAGTGCTAAAAAAGATATATATAAAGGATGCAATAATTACTTCTCCAAATGTAAACTTGTCCATGGATGTAAGTTTGAAGGTAGTGGCTTTAGACCTGTGACAAAACCTACTAAGATCTTCTAATTCATTAATTTCATTACATGTGTTGCTCTACTCAACTTGCCAAGGGATTAAGCAATTTTGATCTTTCATAGGGCAAAGATGCTGTTAGGTTATTCTATATCAAGTCTTGGTGCGTCATCCAACAAGTTGATACTTGTTGTAGAACAACTTTATCAATTTATAAGTTCTTAATTTGGATGTCAAGATCATTGAGTTTTTTACAATCAGTGGAGTAGAAAGTTCATAAGAGTTTTTTCTTATCTTCTAATACTCCAATGCGCTGGTTCAAGCCCTCCTTCGTCTCTTTGCATTCAGTGCTCTGAGGAGGCTCGTCTGTCTTGGCTTTTGAACTTCCATGAGAGTATTCCAGCGTTGCTCAGCTTCACTAAGGTAATGGTAATATGGTTAATATCTTCACAGCTAGGTGATTTGATTTTCATATAATTCTCAAATTTAATGTGTCACTTAGCAATTAAGTGAGTAACCACCTGATTTTCACAGTATACTAGATCATCTATAAGATGGGATACTCAGATAATAAGGATCTCAGATACCAACTGAGCCTCTGAGACTCAGTGGGCTACAAGATCATCAATTAATATAAGGTTTGATTTAGTCAGGACTTGAGGAGCTTTGATGGGATTTGACCTGCTCCCACTCAGCCCAATTTGGTTTTACAACCTCTGACACTTCTTCAAAAATTATTAACCTCATTGGAGCACTATTCTCTTAAATCTTACAAATTTTTCAAAAGCAAGCCTGCCATTGACTCTCCACCTGACTAAAATCAAGATATTGAAGACCTTGCATGGGGAGCTTTTGTTAAGTTGGAAGAGATATGATGGATACACATCCTATAAATTATAAGTCTGGAGACCCAACCTATTGGGTTGGATCAAGAAAAGATCCTTATAGGAAGAAGAAGTGGCCTAATGCCCCTGTGGAACCCTTTGCTCAACTAGCGTACTTGGGACATGTGGATGATGAACGTTGGGTCACTGCATTGACCACAAAAGATCCCCTCGCAGTATCCCCTTGGCTGCTTCTTCTCTAGATGAAAGGATAAAAGAGGTTTGTATGGAGGTAATACAGGCCAGAATTCACCTTTAGCACCTCCCCCTCCACTAGCCTCCACTGTACCATCCAATTTACATCCTTAGAAAAAGATAAAATTGACTTAAATCTCAGGAAATGGTTCCTGAGTCAGCAAACCTAGTCTGGAATACAAAATCTGAAATTTCAGGTCCAGGAAAGCCAATCTGATTCAAAAATCCGTTTACTGAAAAATTTTATAAATCTTTTAAAAATTGGTTGGAATTGACCCTAGTGGAGCCCAATTCAGCCGCTCCTTCAATCTGAGTAAGTCTGCTTATGTTTGGATCAGTGAAAGTCCCTCCCTGGCAGATCAGATTATTACATTGCTAGAGCTTTTGCGACATTTGTGTAAGATGGATGATGAATCCCCAAGCCCATGCTGAGTACCCATGAGTACGTCAGCTGCCACTGCTTAAGAAAACACACTCATAACCAATTTTCCCCATTTCACATATATAAGGCAACTGTCTCTGGAAGGAGCAGTTGTTGGTCTTTTTCACACTCAAGTTGAAATAAAGCTGATCCTACCCAAAACTACTCTGCGAGCTCCATCTCTTTTTCCAAAATACTTTTACTTAACCTAGCAAAGTACACAGTGATCTGCGTTTTAGGGCTGTTGGTCGCTGATTGGTCCCACTAAACCATCAATTTGGCAGCTCATCAAATGGTAATTGGGATCAAAGATCTCATTACAGGCTCTTGACGCCTATCCATCACTTCTGAAGAGCTTTCAAATCTTACAAACTCTTTGAAATGACCTGTTTCCCATATAACACCTGGCAGATCAGCTATGAGTCCGCCTCCCACTCTGTGAAACAGTTGGAGAATTTAAACTAATTCGCCCCACTGATCTGCTGATGGTTTGGCACAATTTGGGTGGAATGAGGCTCTCTGCTAATTGCAATTCTTCATTTGGAGGTGAGAAACAGCCATCCTCACAACTGCAAGGCAGTGACCAGGCGCTGGACCATCCGGGCCATCTTGCCAAGGGCCAATCCAGTCTAAATCAATTTATTAATTTGATCCGCCATCTGGTGACATATCCGACCTCTCAACTCATCACAAATCCCCTCAATGGGCACAAGGTGAGGCCCAAGGCCCCCTGATAGTCAGATAAATTTCATTAGATTCAAGTCATGAACCCAATCAGCATTTCAAAAATTTTGAAAATTTTTAGTTATTTCAGAATTTTTATTATGATGAACCAGTACAAGAAGGTTTGGAAAAAGAGCACAAAGATCACCAACTGCAAACCCTAAGATTGGTCATCTTCCTTGCCTCTCCCACCCCTGGGAGATACCCAGAAAGACCTGCGGTTGCCCCATTGCAGACATTTGGTTTGTTATGGGGCCTTTGGTATGTTCTAACTTTTTATTTCTCTCACAAGAATAATAGGGGATCCCTCATACAACTTATCAGAACTGCTATGCCCTTGGCATTCTGGGCTTTCCACTAGGTTGTTACACACCCAAATTGGAAGCCTCGTCCTACTTCAATCAGCAGATTCCATGACATAATGGACTGACTAATAACTTCAGCACTTTCCGCCTCCTCATGGGACAGGCAAAGCAGTTGCTTACTTAAATACAATAAATTTGCATTCCCTATGTGACTTAGTTTTCTCTTTCTGTTCACTCATCTCCTTCTGAAGGGCATGCAATCAACTTCTATTGACCTGAGATAACATTCTTCACCAGCAAATCAGTCTGCAAATTTAGCAAGTGTAGTAACAATGAGGTTTCCCCAGTCCCATCACCTGAAGTAGCAGAACAGGTGCTAGATGCTCTGGCAGAGCTTCATGTACGCTTTGCAGCTGGAGGGCTCAAACTTCCACTCCCATTGATACACAGAGAAGTGTGGCTCTCTTAGATGCTCTTGATGGTGAAGCACGCCGCTGGGTTAGAAGAGTATTACAGGCTGCAACCAAAATTGGGTAAATACACTCCCTTATTGAGTTTAATATCTGATGCGGTCCAAGCACCTGATTCTAGAGCATCCCGCCTCTAACATCTCTTTGCCCTCCACCAGAAGGTCCCTGACTTGCCTTCACTGTTAGAGGCCTTCACAGCATTAGCACCTTCAGCTGGGATCCCTACGGACATTGAAATGGCAGCTTTCAAAGCAACCTTGGACAACTCTGAAGCTAACAATGCTGCATGGGATCCTCTTCCAGTATCCATGGAGGCTGCATTTACCTTAGCGAATTCAGTGGGGACAAAACTCTAGCTTGCAAGTATACCATCAGTGGCAGTAATGATATTTTCTTTATCTGCAAACACTCCAGATAGTTCACTCCTTTCCAAACCACCCGCTCCCACCTCTTCAGGGAATAAAGGTCCAGGGAAGCGCTCCCCTGGGGTTGCAGTGGTAGCTCCCTACTCGCAGGTTACTTTGAAGAGTAACATATTACCTGTGGAGAGTCCCTTCCACTTCTCTGTGGATGAGGATTTTACTGTGACATTTGAACCAAGTAATCTTACCATAACACCAATCCAAATGGACCAGGTGGAAGCCCATGTCGCACCTAATCAGGAAACCGATTCTCATAACATTGAGCCTAGTCCTTCTTCCACTGGGTCAGCCTTACCCAACATACAGAACCATGAATTCCCTCTCCACAACAGTGATGAACAAAGGCATAGTGGTATATCCATTCAATCAATCCTGCTGAGGACCTGGAGAACCTCACAGAGGATCCTATAAGAATCAGAGTAGCTTATTGGTTACCAAGGGGCCACTTCTCATTATGGGACTAACCCCACTTTCCGCTGCTCTCTCTTTCCATGACCAATAAATAGGACCAAGTTTATTTCCTGTTTCCCATTACCTTCAGAGTAGGAGTACGAAAAGATCCCAGTACAAGCCCTCCTGGATACTGGAGCAGCGGGCAACTTTATGGATTTAAGAATGGCACACTCTTTAGACCTAGACTCATTGATAGCTCCTTCTATATTAGACGCAACATCTACACCAATGACCTGCCATACTTTCCAACGTCCAGTGCAGTTCTTCATCCATAAATTTGGCTTCTGAGACCACTTTTCAGCTGTACCTGATTTACTATACCCTGTCATAATGGGGTTAGGGTGGTGGCGTCACCAACTAACAAACATCAATTGAAAACTTAACTCTTTGTCCTTTTCCAATAGGAGATGTAGTAGGGAATTCCAACTAATTGAAACTCTCACAATAGAGCCCTCACTAAGCTCAATTTTTTTTCCTCTGAGATGCCCCTTTAAACTTCCCCAAATATTCCTGACTTCCTAGCCCCATATAAATATGACTTTGACATGAGACTTGTAACTCGACTTCCTCCCCAACCAGAATATGATTTTGCTTTCCAGCTAACAGTGCATCTTGTTAAGATCAACTGCCCGTTGTACCCTTACAAGGAGGAAGAAGACAAAGCGCTGGGCATATGGCTAGATGATATGCTATACAAATGATGGATTATCAAGAAATCCTCCCCCATTGCCTCACCAGTTGTCTTGCCCAGATATCAAATGGGACCTTACGCCCGTGTGTGGACTATGGTCATGTTAACAATGTGACAGTTCCAGATCCATACCCTCCCCCCTTGGAACAAACCATTGCTCAGGCCATTGCTAAATCCTGATTCATTTTCAAAGTTAAACCTGGTTAATGCCTTTAATCAGGTGAGAGTCAAGGAGGGCCAAGAGTGGCTCAAAGCCATTAGGACAAGGCGTGGGTTATTTCAGTTTAAGGTGATGACATTTGGAATGAAGAACGCACAAGCAACCTTCCAACGATTGATTTATGATGTCCTGGGGGACCTAAGGCTTACCTGTGCTATTGCTTACATCGATGATATCTTAATCCATTCCCCAACCCATGAACAGCACACCAAGGATTTGCAGGCTGTAATGGCTGCCTTTTTCAAGGCAGGGCTCTTTGTCAAGCCTTCCAAATGCGAATTCTTTTGAGTGTAAGTGACTTTCTTAAGGGAACCTGGTCCTTAAGGATGGTTATGCTGTCCCCCCTATAAGCTGGAGGCCATTCAGTCCTGGCCAACCCAAGTCACCCAAAAACAACTAGGAAGTTTCCTGGGCACTCTAATTTTCCTAAAGAAGTTTTCGCCTGCGCTCTACCAGCTGGCGTCCCCCTCCATCCACTGACAGGGAAAAATATCCCTTTCAAATTTATGGAGGAGTGTCAACAAGCCTCTGAGGCAATCAAAACTGATTTTCTGTTAGCGCAAGTCCTGCGGCAAGCTGACACATCTAAGCCATTCATTGTGGCATGTAATGCATCAGCAGCTGCTGTGGGAGCGGTACTGTTGCATGAGCATGAAGAGAGGGAGCACCCAGTGGCATACTTCTCAATGAAATTCTCCTCCACAGAACAATCATGAGCTATCTATGATATTGAGCTGTCTGCGGTGGCATGGTCGCTGACTTATTGGAGATATCTTGTTCAGAAAGCAAAGCATGAAGTCACAGTGTGGGCTAGCCATAAGTCCTTATTGTATTATCATAAACCCCAAAAGATGGCTCACTGTCAATCACGCACATACAAGGATCTATATAGCTTTCACTTCAAGTATGAGTTCATAAAAAGGCCCCTAAATGTGCTGCCTGAAATGTTGAGTCTCAACCCTGCCTTGGCTCCAGGCCCAGAGGAGGACCTGTCTGAGCTAACCACAGTGGTGCCTTCAACCATGATCCTCTCCCTCACCCCTGTCATGGTAGCATATGCTGAAATATCTCCATAAATACCCAAGTGAGAACGCGTTTTAGCAGGTCAACTATGTTGCCCAGAGGGAATTGAATTGATAAATGACATGGAGACTAAGCAGCACAAAAGGCCCCTTTACCACTTAAAGGATGTGATAATCTTCTTTCAGGATAGGATTTGGGTCCCACCCACCCTTCGCATGCAGTTTTTTGAAGAGCATCACACCCCACCTGCAGTAGGCCATCCTGGCTCAAAGAAATGTACTGTGTTAGTCAAAAGAACCTACAATTGGCCTGTGCTCTTCAATAATATCCCGGCTTGAGTACCAAGCTGTGTTACCTGTGCTCGCTCTAAATCAGACACACAGGAAAAAAGGGCCTTCTCTACCCTTTGCAGCAAGATGAGGATCCCTGGACGTGTGTCTCAGAGTACTTCATTGTTGAACTTCTCATGTCCAAGGAATTTGATGCCATAATGTTAGTTGTGGATAGATTCACCAAGCTTGCGTTATTATCCCATGAAACAATTTTCTAACAGAAGCAAATACTGCAGCACTCTTCATCACTCATGTCTTCTCCATGTTTGGACTCCCAACGGAAATTGTAAGTGACCGTTTTCCACAGTTCACATCCAGGTTTTGGAATGTCTTGCTGGGACTTCTTAGCATCAAAGCCTGTCATTCTACGGCATATCACCTACAATGGATAGGCAAACTGTGAGATTTAATAAAGTTTTAGAACACTATTTAATTTGTTACTCCTCAACCACACAGAACACTTGGACCACCTTTAGCACTAATTGCCTACAACAATGCCCTACACTCTTCCACATAATTATCCCCCTTTTAAGCAACATTAAGTTACAACCTGACTGCCCAGATTTTGGCACGCCTAACCTCAGTAGTCCCTGCATCAGAGGACAAGATCACCCAGATCTGAGTATCCAAAAGCTTGCCAAGAGCACTTATCAAAAGCCATTGGAGGCTATAAGAAGTCTTCAGATAGTAAACAACTTCCAGAGCATGACATCTCTGTAGCATCACTTGTTATGCTTGACACTTGCCACCTGATTATGAAGGTTCCCTCTAGGAAGTTGACTAGTAAGCGCTATGGTTCTTTTGAAGTAGAGAAGGATTTGGGTAATTATACATGCCTCATCAAGCTTCCTGCCCATTAAAAACAACATAATGTTTTCCACATCTCTCAACTATCCCCCTTTAAGGGTGAGCTTCCTTCTACCCCTAGCCTATTATTGTGGGGGACTCTCAAGAGTCAGAAGTTAAGGCAATGCTGGCCTCAAGAAAAACCAGGAGGTGGTTCCAGTACCTGGTTGCAAGAAAAGGCTACTAAGCCTATGAAGATAGTTGGGTAAGTGACAAGGACTTTGAGAATTGCAGGAAGATAGTGACTGAGTTCCATGAGTCAAATCCTAAGGCCCCCTATCCACCCAAGAAAATAGCTACCATTTTGGCCATTAAGCTCCCTACTAGACACAATAACTATGCCCTGGTTTAATGCCAGGAGGAGGAATGGTTAATGTGAAAAAAGGAGAGTATAATGTATTTCTGGAGACCCAACCTCTTGGGTTGAGTCAGGAAAAAATCCTTATAGGAAGAAGAAGTGGCCTAATGCTCCTGTGGAGCCCTTTGCTCAACTAGCGTACTTGGGACATGTGAATGATGAACGTTGGGTCACTGCATTGACCACAAAAGATCCCACCGCAGTATCCCCTTGGCTGCTTCTTCTCTAGATGAAAGGATAAAAGAGGTTTGTATGGAGGTAATACAGGCTAGAATTCACCTTTAGCACCTCCCCCTCCAATAGCCTCCACTGTACCATCCAATTTACATCCTTAGAAAAAGATAAAATTGACTTAAATCTCAGGAAATGGTTCCTGAGTCAGCAAACCTAGTCTGGAATACAAAATCTGAAATTTCAGGTCCAGGAAAGCCAATCTGATTCAAAAATCCGTTTACTGAAAAATTTTATAAATCTTTTAAAAATTGGTTGGAATTGACCCTAGTGGAGCCCAATTCAGCCGCTCCTTCAATCTGAGTAAGTCTGCTTATGTTTGGATCAGTGAAAGTCCCTCCCTAGCAGATCAGATGATTACATTGCTAGAGCTTTTGCGACCTTTGTGTAAGATAAATGATGAATCCCCAAGCCCAAGCTGAGTATTCATGAGTACGTCAGCTGCCACTGCTTAAGAAAACACACTCATAACCAATTTTCCCCATTTCACATATATAAGGCAACGGTCTCTGGAAGGAGCAGTTGTTGGTCTTTTTCACACTCAAGTTGAAATAAAGCTGATCCTACCCAAAACTACTCTGCGAGCTCCATCTCTTTTTCCAAAATACTTTCACTTAACCCAGCAAAGTACACAGTGATCTGCATTTTAGGGCTGATGATCGCTGAGTGGTCACACTAAACCATCAATTTGGCAGCTCATCGAATGGTGATTGGGATCAAAGATCTCATTACAGGCTCACGACGCCTATCCATCACTTCTGAAGAGCTTTCAAATCTTCCAAACTCTTTGAAATGACCTGTTTCCCATATAACACCTGGCAGATCAGCTATGAGTCCGACTCCCACTCTGTGAAACAGTTGGAGAAATTGAACTAATTCTCCCCACTGATCTGCTGATAGTTTGGCACAATTTGGGCAGAATTTGGTTGTTCTGCTAATCATGATTATCATTTTGGAGGTGAGAAACAGCCGTCCTTGCAATTACAAGGTGGAGATCAGGCGCTGGACCATCTGGGACATCTTGCCAAGGGCCAATCCAGTCTAAATCAATTTATTAATTTGATCCGCCATCTGGTGACGTATCCAACCTCTCAACTCATCACAAAACCCCTCAATGGGTGCAAGGCGAGGCCCTAGGCTTCCAAATAGTTGGATTAATTTAACTTAATTTGATTTGAAAACCCAATCAGAATTTCAAGAATCATGAAGATTTTAATTATTATTGAATTTTTATTATGATGAACCAGTACAAGAAGGTTTGAAAAAGAGCACAAAGATCACCAACTGCAAACCCTAAGATTGGTCATCTTCCTTGCCTCTCCCACCCCTGGGAGATACCCAGAAAGACCTGCGGTTGCCCCCATTGCAGACATTTGGTTTGTTATAGGGCATTTGGTATGTTCTAACTTTTTATTTCCCTCACTAGAATAATAGGGGATTCTTCCTACAAATTAATCAGAGCTGCTATACCATTGGCCTTCTGGGCTTTCCACTGGGTTGTTACACACCCAGATTTGAAGCCTGTCCTTACTTTAATTAGAAGATTCCATGAAATAAATATTCGCTCCTTTTAGCTAAAAATATACTTTTTTACCTCCGATTCAATCTTGTTTTCACTTAATTGTAGAGCCCTTTTTAGAGAGCTCCTCTTCAGCCATCATCTTCTCAATCACCAGTTTTATTACAATAGTTCCCTCATCGTATATTCTTAAGCTTACAGTAATTACCAGCCCCATGTCTATTATCCCAGCTCTCCCTGCTTATAAATCTCTTCAGAACAATTCATCTCATCCATTTCAGTACGCTTTGGAGGCATGCCTACCCTCAGCTACCCTATCCCAACAAAATGATTATGCTTTCTTCCAGTTACTCCTTTGAGCTACCTGGTGAATAAATATATTCACAATGGATGAACCCATAAGACTCTACTTGGCCTCTCACTAAAATCTTCCAGCATCACCTAATGGGTAACTTAAAATGGAAAATACAACCCTGTGAACAATGAACCCAATCTTGTACAATTCCATGCTACCTCAATATCTTTATTCTGAACCTTGACCCCAGAACTATCGCTTTCAGCCTACAGGTGCTGCTGATACTATTAATCAATTACTTTTTAGGTGCTTATTTCCCCGGAGATTGCTCCCATCGCAACCAAGGGTCTGCAGTTCCAGATAACATGTGAGCTCAATATGGATATTACATCTTACCCAGCTCTGAGGTAGGTATATATCTCTCACTGAGCGATATTTGCGCCAGTATGTGCACCCCAACCATTCACCATTTAGTTTAAATAAATGGAATCCACAATCAGTAAACCATGAGACAGTCTACATTGTCACAAGAGTTACACTCCTATTTTTTAGAATTCTACAACTCAGCTTCTTAAGTTGTAAGAGATAACCATGCGGTTATTCTTGAGGCCCACACCCAAATTTTCTTTATTAAAACCCAACTCTCTCAACGGGATGTGGTAGTGGATAGACCTCTTCACGCGGAAGTAGCTACCCAATTTACTGAAACAACCATGATTATTAAGAGTTGGTTGCAACAAGCCATCACCAATCTCTCAGGCCAACTTAATACTTTTATTGAACACGCCTTAAATCAATTGAACAAATTATAACAGCACTTTACCCAGAGTTTGATGTCTCAGGTGTGCACGGAACTACAGGGCCAGGAGGCCTTGTAGGTCCCAGGCCCTCCTGGGGAGCAGGGATCAGTTGGTCTATCAGGGGTGATGGGGCTCCCTGGTCTTGATGGGGGTGAAGGGTCACCTGGGCCACCTGGCCCTCCTGGCTGTGGGCATCCTGGTACTTCTTGCCCTCCCAGACAACCTGGGCCCAGGGCCAACTGGGGCCCCCTGGACCTTCTGGGCTGACTGTGCATTTACCTTCTCCTCCATAGGATTTTTCCCTAAACAGCTGCCTTCACGCTCTAGAACAAGACCTTGAAAATATTTCTTGAAACTGTTGGCTACATCACTTTAGTGAACCTATTTATCAAAGCTTACTTCTGATGCGATTAAAGAAAGATTATAAAATGCTTAACATCTTTACAATTATGTCACCTCGGATTTAACTAATCAAAAAGAAAAACTATCATTAGGTTGGAGCAAGACAATCATGAGCTCCAATATCTAATTTAAAATCAACATGTCAAAATGGAATTATTATGGAATGAACTTCAATAAAAAGCTTCTACTGATTCATTAATTGTCTAAATTGGGTCTCTTCAAGATGATATGTTTTTTTCAACAACAAGCTAATTTAAATCGAAATCTTTGTGCCTCCTTCTGAGTCTGAGATATCAAAATTAATTGCACTAGCCCAGTGGGCGTTATGTTAGTTCAGCTCCTAGATGAACTACTTTTAAACCTTCTTTTTTTTTTTTTTTTTTAAAGACAAGTTCAACCCTGAGGAAGGAATTATTGCTTCATTTCTTCATATTTTTGATAGTGCAATGGAGGAAGCTCCTGAAAATCAAATAGTTAAATACTTACTCTCTTGTCTTAGTAGATCTGCTCAAGAAATCATGGTACCCCACTTTACAATGCAATACTTGGGCTGAAGTTAAGGCCATGTTTACTAAGGAATTTGGTACTGATATTACTTTGGCAAATCAGAAACAGGAAATTATGAATATAAAGTTGAGACGTGGAGGATCCCCACAGAGTTTGCTGCTCAGTTCTACTCTGAAGCTCTTGCTTTGTTGAAAAT
>JAKSZP010009778.1:0-55190 GCA_022478985.1 Massospora cicadina
AGGGAAAATTTTGTAAAGCGATCCACCACTACCATCACCGCTGTGAACCCATTAGAACAGGGGAGATTGACAATAAAATCTATGGACACCAAGGTCCATGGACCTTCCGCCTGCTGTAAAGGGTGCAGGAAGCCATTCTTACCGGAGTGATTTAACTTGGCCCTAGCGCAAGTAACACAATCAGCAATCCAAGCAGGGATCTCTTTGGTCAGTCCTTCCCAATTGAAGGTTCACTTGATCAGATCGATGCATTTCTTGTTGCTGGGATGTCCAACCGTGGGGGGATCATGGTGTGCGCGGAATACTTCTGGGTGGAAGGAGGGGGGAACCCAAACATGAGAATGGAAGTAAATGAGTCCCTCTTCTAAGGAGTATAGGGAGTGTTTGGGACTCGAGTGAGCCAACTTCTCAACCAACTCCACGCCCTCAGGGCAGGCCGTTTGACCGGCTAGTACCTGGGCCAATAATGGATTGTTGGGAGACAACGCAGTGGAGGAAACAATGGAGGGAACAATTGACAGAATCTGATTGGCAGGGATCATGGTAATGAGATCCACTTCCTCAGGTTCCGAGGGACAGTGAGCAGAACTATGACTTAGGAAATTGGGAAGGACATTGAGCGCACCTTCGACAAATTCATATTTGAAGTTAAAACTGCACAGGTCCTGTTTGGTTTGGGCCTGCTGGTGCACCAATCTTTGGGATTTGCGGAAATACAAGAGAGCCTGATGATCCATGTGAACCATCAGCTCATGATGAGCGCCTTGTAACAAGTACCGCCAATGAGTTAATGCCCATGCAACAGCAGCCAGTTCCTTGTCATAAATGGCCCAAGACTGCTCTGTAGCAGTGAATTTTTGGGAAAAATAAGTGACCGGATGTTAAAGACCATTGTGGTCCTGAAGCAGTACTGCACCCACTGCTACCGATGAAGCATTGCATGTGACAATATACAGTTTGGTGGGATCAGCATGTTTCAAGATAGGAGGAGACACAAACACCTCATTGATTGATTCAAATGCCTGCTGGCATTCAGTGGTTTAACAAAACGGTACTTTTTCCCAGCAAGGGGATGGAGTGGGGTGGCCAACTAGGAAAGTGCAGGTGAAAATTTTTTTTAAAAAAATGATAGTTCCCAAGAAATCATGAAGTTGCTTCTATGTAGTTGGAGTTGGCCATTCTTAGATCACATTTAATTTGTTGGGAGGGATAGTGACACCTTCTTTGAGAACCAGGTTTCTGAGAAATGTGACCTCTTCCTTATATAACTCGCACTTGAAAGCTCTGAGGAACAGCCCTGCTTTATGCAAAGTGACCACCACCGCTTCCAAGTCAATAGCATGTTGTTTGGGAGTTGGAAAATGAACTAGTATGTCATCAATGTATGCAATAGCACAAGAGAACTGGAGATCCCCTAATGCGTTGTCAAGCATTTGTTGAAATGTAGTGGGAGCATTTTTCAACCTGAAGGGCATTATGCAAAATTGAAAAATGTCTCGCCTCATTCAGATTGTGGTCAACCATTCCTGTCCTTCCATCGCCCAAATTTGGTTGAAAGCGTTCTCCAGATTCAGTTTCAAAAACACACAGGATTTGGCAATTGCCTGACTGATTGTCTGTTATAAGGCAATGGGTAGGGATCTGTAACTGTTGTTTTGTTCAAGTGACCGTAATCCACGCAAGGATGGAGCATTCCATCCGATTTTCTTGCAAAGATGATAGGGGAGGCGACGGGTGAGGTCTCTTTGAACAACCAACATTTATAACATATCATCCAACCAGGTATTGAGTGCAACCTCTTCTTCCGCTATATGAGGATACAACGGGCAGTTGATGTTCACCAACTTTACAGTTGTCCAAAATCCACAATTGTACCTAGTATGTTTTGGCAGACGATCCGCCTTTTCCATGTCAAAGATTGTCCGATATTGCATTAAGCTTTTGAAAAATTGGCCGGAATGCCCGCAGAAGAGACTAGGGTAGTGATAGAGCTGGTCCCTTGTATCTTCTTTAGGGTGTTGATCAAAGGGAACTCTCCCTCCAAATCATCATTGGTAAATGACAATGTATTAGACTCTAAATGAGTTTTCACATGTTGTTGGTGCCACCATCCCACACCCAAGATCACCAAGAACACCAAATTCAGCATGGCTGAAAAATGATCGCAGAAGTTATATTGGTGGATTGAGAAGTGTATCAGTCGGCGCATGACATATGAAGACTAGTAAGCAGATGAGGCCACCATTACTGAGGAGCCCACATCCATTTCCAGTTTTGATTGTTATGCCAACTCAACACTCATGAAGTTCCCTGATGCTCCGGTATCCACCAGAGCTTTGAAGGAGACATGATGTGGACCGATAAATGATTTTCATAGGGATAAGGAAATAAGCAGAATTCTGTTTATTGAGAGTTTTGACCAACTCATGGATGACTGAAGAAATAACAGGTATGTCGGGACCAGGGTCAGGATTCTTAGCTGGGGCGAAAATTGGAAGTATGAGTGTGGGGGAAATCATTTCCTCTGACTGGGATTGAACAGAATCATTAATAGTTAATTCTGGAAATGCAAATTCGGACTCAGGGGTTATGTCAGGGTTGGGACTCACGTCTACTGCTATTTTGGTGACAGGCGCATTGTCTACATCTTTGTTAGGAAATTCTATCATAAAGTTCCTCTTCTGTTATGGGGAAATGTGGCGAGGTAACACTTTGATAGTAGTTGCGGTGGCACATATTTGATCTACTGATCCTTGTATGGTAGACCAAACCACGTGATGAGCAGAAACTGAATCCAATCTCACTCCAAAGACTGCCTGAAGCATATTGATAGATAGGACCAACGCGGGAGCCAGCTCACGAAAGGTAGAAATCAAAGAAGCCAAACTAGGGGCTTCGACCATGGCAAGGAGCAGTCTAAATAAGTGGTCTGATTGGGACACAAGGGGTTTTAAGGCGGCCGATACAACAGCCATCAGGGGATTGGAGTCTCCTTCTTGTGAGGAAGAATGCAAAAGACTTCTCACCCAACGGC
Organism: Massospora cicadina; assembly: GCA_022478985.1. NCBI lineage: Eukaryota > Fungi > Entomophthoromycota > Entomophthoromycetes > Entomophthorales > Entomophthoraceae > Massospora > Massospora cicadina. Next base: position 3,035 of record JAKSZP010009778.1, read on the forward strand.
GGGCAATTCCATCCACAGCATCTAACAATGCAAGCCCTTTATTGGGCATGAGATATTGCAGAAGCGTTATTGAGTGTGATTGTTGTCTGCATTTGTACTTTGAGCGCGTTGAGAACCTGATTGGCGATCTCTTGGGAGGGGATACTTGATCTTTTCCCCAGGCCGGAGGAATTAAGAGGAGATGCAGTCTGCAAATCTTGGGTGGCTTGAAGAAGGTTTCCCAAAATAGAGTGTATGCTTCTTATGAAGTCAGAAAGTGACCAAACAAACAAAAAACAACACACAACTGATTGCACGTTCATCTAGTAGAGGGTAACCACTGCGGCGCCCAATTTGAAAACCAAGGTGGAAGTGGCAGGAAATAATGGTTGGTCAATTATGACATGGAAAGGGCAGAAGAAGCTTAGACTGGTCTGCCAGTCAGGATGCGTGAGCACCCAAAAAGCAAGCTAGAATGCCAGAGGCATTGCCGACTGTACGACTTAATATGGAGCTGGGAAATGTGATACCACGAAGTGGTGGTGCAACAACAGGGTGAGGAGTATCCTGACAACAAACCACACTGAACCCATTCCCAACTCAGTGGTTCTAGCTACAAGAGGTGGGATTACTGGGATGGTTTCAATGAGATTCTTGGCTTGAGAGGCCATCTCATTGGGGGCGATAAGGATATGAATTCTTTCTTTCCATTGATGGACATAGGGCCATAAGATCCCCATATAATGTTGCCGGAAGTTTGTAAGAACAAAGTTGTAAAGCCAAAAATGTCAGGCTCGCTGGGCCCAATTGGTGATGGAGGGGGCCATAGTGACCAAAATAATTGGTAAAGCCCACCTGGAGTGTGGGGCAATGGGCTACCAGGGAAATGCCATCTGGGATGCGGTCAGAACGGGAAATAAAAAAAATTTGGTTTTTAGGTAAAATTTTATTTGGAAAGTAAAGTAAGAAAATCACCCAAAAATTTTCTCAGTGCCATGCAACTGATTAAATAGTGGTTGATTGGGTAGTGGCAGGACAGGGTCAGGTCCCACAAGTTTGACCTGACTGGTGAATTGTTTGGAATGGGTGGATTTATTCTTTGAGAGCTGAAATCACAAAAATTGGCGGTAGGCCAAGTCTCTATTGGTTCAACCTCAAACGTCCAAACAAAGGCTTGACTACGTTTTTAATGGTTAGCATGATGGCATTTGGCCCAACGAGCGATGGATATCCCCCAAGGCCATCCCATATAGGGACAGGTCCATTTGGTTGGGAACGGGTTTAGGACAGCCAAACTGCCCGTGCTCAGTTGTTTAACCATTCATTTGGTCAGTAGCAGCACATTGGCCGCAATGCCAAATTACTATCAGAGGGCTCCAGACCCTTGTCGATGGTGCCTAATATCTGTTCTACTGGTTTAGTGATTGAATTGGAACCATTGGGTGATCTGGCCGATATCTCATTCTTCATGCTTTTGCAGCCATTCAAATTTTGGCCATCAGCCAGATTGCCGCCCAAATTAGATCCAGCCAATTTCAATTTTGTAATCTCAGCACAGATTTCACTAATTCCCTGTAACAGTTCTGCTGAGGTGAGTGTGGGTATTGGGGGTGGGATCCAAAGTGGACAGGCTGTCACCCATAGCTCATCTACTATGTGAGTGAGATCTCCCTGAGTGATGAGAGGTACTGCCATCCTCTTCGGTGTTTTTTGGGAATGGGAGGATAACCTGATTGAGAGCCAAAGCACGTTCTCTGAGACTTACACATGCACCCACAAACAAATTTGAATAAACCTCAACTGTATGCTGATTCCCCAATTTAATTCAACCAAAATCCATGGGATTTATTGGATGAAATCAACAAATTAGGTAAAGTCATTGAAGAACTGACACTGCAACTTGAGTGGCTCTGTAATGCAGAATAGGATGCAAAATTCCCACCTCAGAAATATACCCCACAACCTAACAACAAACCGTTCTACAGTGACCACCAGCTGCAGTAGAAGCAGCTGCCACACCAGATTGCCATCCGCTTTGAAAAGCTGCTGCCAAATCTGTGGCTGTGCTCACAGGAGGAATTCCACCTCCCATCTTCCCCATAAATCTTACTGCACAAAATAAGATCAACATGAAAACTTTACACAAAAACGTCATGGAAGCCATCCAGAATGTGGTTACAATAGCACGAAATCTTGAGTAAAAATATCCTGAACCAACACTGCCATGTTTGTTAAATTCCCAGACGCCCGCTTCAAAGCTGAAGATGCTTTGGGCAAATACATCGTTGGTATATTGATGGCTGACAACTATTCAGAAGTTCCAGTCATCAAGGATATCGAACCCCATGCCACCAATGCCCCCACACCCTTACTATCTGCCTTAACACGCACCCTACTCTGGAATGAGATGGATGCGGCTGAAGATGAGCCCCTGATCCCCCTCCCCATCCACCATGGAGGGATAGCAGTATTCGCTGCTCACCTGGTTGTATATCTGTTAGGTACGATTCAATCAATCCATCCATTTTGGACGTTTCATTCAAATCGTTAATTTTATTATGATTTCTAGTTTTATTTTGGTAATGTCCATCCCCTGGTCGGCTTACCTCAGTTAAATAAATAGGTTTCACCACATAATTTCTTATTCTAGCTGATCTCAATTCACAGCATAGTTTATCAATATGAAAGATTAATTATGAGGTCTCTGGTAGTTTTCTCATGTCAGGATTCACACAGACATCATCCCCACCATGGCTGAAGCTACGACTTAGGCCTTCTTCTGCTAATTCTTTAACAAATTACCCACGTTTTCAGGTTTTCTATTGGCTCACAAGTGCTTTCCTCATCTAGGTACCCAGCCCACTTGACCAGGTACTGCAACTTCCCATGATATGTGCGTCTTTCATTAATGGTTTTTACTCTATAAATAAAACAAGGGCCTTCGATAAGAGGGGGTTATGGGTCTCTAACCTTCTGATGGGGTAGTGATTGATCATCTTTTTTTACAGCAGGGACCTGTGGAACACATCTGAATCTTCTTTCCTTCATGTAGGACAACATGGGTAATCACCTTCCCTAATCTATTTTCACATTGTAAGGTCCCACACATCAATAGGTAAGCATGTGACATGGTACATCTAAGGGTATATTCCGCGCATCCAACTAGAACTCACTACCAACTTCCAACTGTTTCCAAATTTTTCTTTTCCTGTCTGCAAAGTCCTTGTAGGTTCACAAAGCTCTCTGCAAGTTTGCCAAGAATAACGCATGTGCCTGATGGATCACACTTAAGAAATCTCTTCTCATCTGGTTTACTGCTTCTGAGGCAGGCAGTGGTTCCCAGTGGACATTATCTCAATATTTCGCTTTATAATGAGACATACCAGTAGAATTATGATCAATATTATTATAGCAAAGCTGTTCTATTGGCAACAAATCAACCCAATTTGACTTGTTCCGCGTTTACATAAGATCTTATGGACTTCTCTAGAACCTGGTTAACCCTCTAAGTTTGTCTATCAGTCTGATAATGATATACTGTAGACAAATATCTTTTAATTCTGAGGTTCTAGAGATGTTGCTTCCAAAATTGTGATGTAAACTGAGGGCCTCTGTCTGATATAACCTCTCTGAGTACCATGGTGGAGGAAAGCATGATTAAAAATAACTGTGCTGTCTTTTTTGCAGTGATACTTGTAGTTGGAGGAATAAAGTAAGACATTTTGGTAAACTGATCCACAATTACCAGAATTGCATTGAATTCCTGGGAGAGGAGTAACTTCACACTGCAATATATATACTAATTCCTAAGGTCTTTGTGCAACATCTAATGACTCCAACTGGCCCTCAGGATGACCACTGTGAGACTTAGTCTGTCCACGTGTTTTAAAAAGAGATAATTAATTTAATACGTCTTTAATTAGAACAGGTTAATAAAAAGGTACATCAAATGAGATGTACCATCTTATTTCTTCAAGGGTGTCCAGCCGTAGCCACATTGTGATGATCTTGTATAAAAAAATGCTATGGATCTTCCAGAACAAACATATGACCTTTTCAATATACCATATGACTTGTAGTGTATATTCATTCTTGTACCATGCACTGTCCAGGTTCCTGCTAAGGTCATCCTTTACTTTTTGGCAAAATCCGTCATAATCATGAACATGCAAAATCTCATCTCATCAGAAAACTAGTGCAATATGAGAAAGTAGCTTAATGGGCCCTTGATATTCAGTAGCACCTGTGTATTGTACTTAGAAATCTCTTCATTGGCAGGTATCTGGTCATGACGACGGCTCAGGAAATCAGGAACCACATTAACCTTTCCTGGTTTGTAACCAATATCTAAGTTATAATCCGCCATAGTAAGGCCCCATCTGGCTTGCAGATAGTTTAACTGTCGTGGGGTGGAGAGATATGTGAGATCTTTGTGGTCTGTCATAATCTTCACAGGGTGCTTAGACCCACACAGATACTGACGCCAGTGTTTTAATGCCTGAATGATTATATAACATCTCTTATCTTAATATAGATAGTTACATTTGGCTAGGATGAGTTATTCAGAAAAGTAAGCTTTGGATGCAGCCTACTATCATCCCCCTCCTACAACAAAACCCCTCCAAGTGAAAAACCGGAAGCGTCAGTTTAAACTACAAAAGGCTTTTCATAGTCAGGCATAGCTAACACAGGGAAAGAAACAAAGGCGTTATTGAGAAAGGATTAATAATTTTCTGCCGCTGATTTCCAATTGAAAAGCACATAATCTGAAGTGAGACGGGTAAGGGGTAATGTAATGTTGGAAAAGTCCTTGATAAAATCATGGCAAAAGTTTGCTAATCCTAAGAAACTGCAGACCTCATTTCAGCAGGTAGGTGCTGGCCACAATGTGGTTTCATCCACTTTGCTTAACGCCATGGTAAACCCATCCTTGCCTTCAACATAGCCTAGGAACTCAGCTTCCTCCTATGCAAACTCACACTTTGATAGCTTCAAATGCAAGTTGTACCTTCCAGGATGCTCAAAGACCAAATTCAAGTGCATTATGTGTTTCTTTGGTGTCTTGCTGTAAATCAAAATATCATCAAGATAGGTTACGCATAACTGATCCAATAAGCCACTCAGTACCATATTAATCATTTGTTGGAATGTTCTAGGTGCGTTGCACAACCTATATGTCATAACTAGATATTTAAATAACCAAAATCGCGTCTTGAACGCTGTTTTCCACCTATCATCTTCTTTTATACATATTTGGTTAAATGCGCTCTCTAGTCAACTTTGGAGAAAATTGTGGCCCAGACTTTTGATTGATCAGGTGATCAGCATCAGGCAAGGGATACCAGTTCTTAATTGTTACATCATTGAGCTTCTGGTAGTTTATTCATGGACGTAGTCCTTCATCCTTTTTACTAAAAAACAACAAGAGTGATAAACAAAGAGAGCAGTAAACTCATATAAACTCCTTCTCAACATAGTATCCATATACTACGCAGGGCAACCTGTTCACGCTGATTGCAATTGTAGATTGGTCCATGGATTGGCTGCTTCCCTTCAATAAATCACTTGCATGGTCAAAGGGTCCATATGCTGGTAGTCGCCTAGCCTCCTCTTTTCCAAAAAGTGAAGGCCATTTTGATAGGTATTCTGGAATCTTTTTTGGAGGCTTCAGCGAGCCCCCTTGAAACATAGTTGCAGAAATTCCAGGACTTTTAACTTCTTCTAAATCGCACTCAATGAGCCTATTCTACACCTTAATTTTGAATAGAGTTCTTTCCATAATTGTGAGGGAGTTCAACCTAGTCCATCAAGTATATCCAAGATTACAGGATGTGGTGAACTACGCAGAACCCAAAACTCAACTTGCATTTGGCTTTCACCAAAATTCAAGTCAATGTTATGTGAGCAATGGAAAGCTAAAGAGTGTTCATCATTTCCCAGGAGTACTTTCATTGAGGGTTTCTTTGCATGTAAGCCCAGAATTCTCACTTCATACTCTAAGATGAAGTTCTGTAGGCCCCACTGTCAGAAAAAGCTATGGTTATAACGCACTTCTTTCCAACATCTAAGTTTATACTTGATAATGGATAAAATTGTGTATCATTCTTTAGTGAGGAAACGATTGTTACAGGTTTTACTTCATTATAATTCTCTTGGATACAGATTCTACAGGTCCGCCAAAACTCACTATTAGAATCTACGGTGATATTAGTAAACTTTTCTTAATGGCAACGTAAGGAATGATGTCTGATTAAATCTGCTAAGCGGCTTCCTAACCCTTTTCTGAAGTAAAGTGATCCCAATTCTTCATCTAACTATGTCTTCTGGAATATATCCAGAAATATCTGTGTGTATACCTTAACAGTTTTTTCTTCTTGCTGAAAGTTCATCAAGGCCATCCTCGCCTTTAATCTGGTTTTTGTTTAGGTTTCTGCTGCTAAAAACTCACTTTTAAACTTTTCATAGCTAATGCACAGCCTCTCATTCTCTTATAAAGTACTTATAAACCAACTAGCGCATCACCATTGAGTTGTGAAACCACTGTTATAATTGTCTATGCATCATCAGAATAGGTCTCATGATAAGATTTGGAATACACCCCTAACAACGTAAGACCTTCTTTCATTTCAGCTAAAGTCAATTTTTGCAAGAGAACTGTAGGGTAAATCATAGATATGTGGTTGGCCACAATCACTGTCTGCGTCTGAATGGGTCATACTGCTTCTTTATAAGTTGTTTCATTTTGCTTTACTGGGGAAACCATCCGCACCAGTAATTGGTAGTTTCCCATTGTTGAATGGTTGACTGGATATAAATCGTTGGTAATTATACATCAAAAATATCCTAAGTATATCTGAACTTGGGATTTGTGGCCTAGCAATTCCACTTAATAATATTTGACTATGATAACACAGGCATGGGGGCTTTGTTGGTTTAGTCAGATTTATAATAATAGTCAACTAAGTAACCTGGGCATATGGACTTTGTTGGTCTATATTGAAATTACTTTTTAATGCCGAGCAAGTTTTCAATAGAATTAATTATTAATTAGTGGTAAAAATCGCCTTGGTATGTGCTGCCAATTGCTTGAGATGAGTATTGGTTCATCTATTTACAGACGCATTAGAAATGCTGTCTTGTATATATCTTTTAAGTTTGAGACTGACTCTGAGATGATTGGGATGTTTTGAGTTGAATAAATTGTAGACCCTAAAATTAACTCATTACTTTCTCTAGTCAAGTGCCATTGAAATTGAGGTGTCATGGGTAAGATGTGGTGAACATCGAACCCTATAAATTATCCCAAGTTATTACTAATAAAAAATAACAAATATTAAAACAGCTATAAAAATTAATTTATAAGCTTTCATATTGATATTTTACGTAGTATTACATCAAGGATTTACTTGGGATCAGGAAGATTAGGGCAGCATGCCATTATCTAAGTAACGACAGGATAATACATCTTCCAGTAGAATTACCAAGGAGCATTATCTTAATTATAGTCACCATCTGGTCTGTTGTCTTCATACAATAGATGTTCAAAAATCCATCTTACCTTATAAGAAGAACCAGTCACTCTCTATACCAAAAATTCAACACCCATCAACCTGCAAATATCTAAGCTCCCATTAATAAAAATGCTGGTGGGATATTCATAATAAATTTGGACGGTCAAATTCACAGGGACTGGTGTACCACTGTCCTGGTTGGGGGTAGCTAACCATGAGTTTGCATAATTAAGGTTTTATGTCCCATGTGACAAGCTCACTAGATGCGTGTAAATATTAAAATGGTGGGTATACTGGTATAAGAGTTGCCCACAGAAATGATTTTAAAGAGGAAAGGTGGAAGAGAGATTCTTGATGTTTGAAGTGGTAGATTGGGATTGATAACAATTTAATAGATAACTTTAATAGTGTCTGCATACTATAGAATTTTTACTGACCACAAAAACTTAACAATATGAATGATCTAGTTAAATTACCATTCCTCTTCCTGGACTTAATAGAACTTAATTAATTTTTAAGAAATACTATTCTTCTTCTTTTGAGCTTCTGGAATTACTGCTTTTACATGATTTTAAGTCATTTAAATTTGTCTCACTTTCATTGCAAATATTTTTGATAGCAAATTGATTGAATTGATTTCAACATAATTTTATCAACTATCTCACTTCACAACATATTCTATCAATCTAAGATTAATTATGAGGTCTCTGGTAGTTTTCTCATGTCAAGAATTACCCTGAAAACACCCCTTATTTTGTAAGAGGAGTTTTAAGGCTCAAGTAAACCCCCTGTAACAGCTGAGTGACTTGGCTCCTCTGGCGGATGAGTGATGGTTCACTGTCTTACCCCCAGAGATGTTCCTTCTCTGCCTCTCCTTTCCTCCTCTACTATAGTGGAGATGATAGTGGGGTTTTTAGAAAGTTTGAGCAATCCAGAAGCCATCAGCTGGACCCAGGTGATCACCCAACCCTTGGTCCCATTAACCAAAACCCCTTTTAGGTGTCAAAACGGTTCCAAGGCCCAATTTTCTTTAACAGGTCAGGGAATTTAGTTTAGGTCACCCATTATGAGATAATGGAATAGTATCAGTAATTATATTTTTCAATCAACCCCTGAGACAATGTTGTTAGTTTAACCTGCTAGAATAAATTTCAATGGAACTGGACGCACAAATGGTCTGACCCAATAAAAATGGTATCAGGTCATAACTATTTATCTAAACTGGCCCCAAATTCAGGTAGAAAAACATCAAAGTTTTTACAAGTATACTTTCAAGCTTTATTAATCCCTTTTCTCAAAGCCTTCTTAGCCAATTGGAGTATGTCGTTGGTTCCTGGGACCAATCCAGTCATGCCCTTTCTGATATTCCCCTTCACTTTTAAGACAACAGCCCCCAGGGTCTGTTGTCAGTTCATTTTCCCTTATGAAATTATTATCTAATAAAATTTATGATGCACTCAGTTTCTCATTGATAACATCTGCCACAATATTTCAAGATTTATCCTGCTGATCTGGTGAAGCACGCTGCCATTTGTATCCTAGCCCCAATGATTGTCAATTGCGCTCTCCATTCAATCAACCTGGCCACCTGCGGCAATCACTGACCTATTTATGAAAATATGCCCCCAACAGTGGTTACCCATCTGCTGTATGTGATACATGCCCACCCATTCTGGATTTTCACTGCCAATTCAACATTGTTTATGGCGTGATCTGTCCATTCTGTTTTACAATAACATTTGAACTCCACCTTATCTTCAGCAAGTTGGGAGCACATAATTAGTTAATACACCAAGGATTCCATCCACCTTGGTAATCTAGGGCACACCTCTCAGGGGGATCCTGTCCCTGCTGTTATGGAAAGCTTTCAGCCCCACTCTTTTCCTGCCACTGGGCCATGTTGGAATCTGAATTACATCAATGTTCATGAGGCCTTACTGGGCCATACAAGAATTCAACTACTCTGGTCCATTTTGTCCCACCCATTTGCTAAATTCAGCTACAACCCTGCTACTCAGAAAGCCCCAGATGGCCACCAAAGCCATAACCTATTCCTTTGTTATCAATATACTGTCACCAAAGGCCAGCAACCCTAGAACCCTGAGGAGTTGTCAGCCCCACTGCCTCCTCCAATCCAAGGGGTTGCCCCTGCAAGACCTTCACTTTCCCCATTGCAGCCATTTTGTTTTTCTTGGGGCCTTCAGTGTCAGACAACTGATGTGCCAAGGAAAGACTTGGTTTCCATTGAGGGTATTACAATGCCCGCAACATCATCTAAAGGCCACATGGCATCACTTTTCTGATAATTTGAGAGTAATATCTGCGGGGAGATAGGTGCACTAAATATTGATCAATTAACACCATCCCATCCAACTGCTATACTGAGCGCCAGCACTAGTCTTGACCACGCTTCACGCACCAAGGAACAACTAGTTAGTTCGGGTGGAGGAGGCTGTTCTGACAATCCTGGATGCAAATTAGAGCCTAATCCATGATTCAAACAGACATGCACTTGATTATGAGAGTGACAAATGTATTGTTGGTTTCAATCTCATCAGTTTTACCAATGGTTTATATGCCAGATTTACATTTTCATTTTCTCTATAGTTATGGCATATCAAATCATATAGTTGTAAAAATAACTCAGGTTAATAATATGAACACATTGTTCTTTGGTCAGATAGAGTTTAAAAGATTACTAGGGGCGATTCCCACGATTTTTTTTGCTAAGGGAGGTTAAGGCTGTAACAGCAAGAGAGATGGCCATAATCATCACCAAAATTTTGGAGCGTGGGTCCTCCATGGGTTGAGTGGTTCCTTTGGGGTCCAGAATCTTTTGTAAATATATAAAATCTAAAAGGTTTTCTTAGGTGAAATAACAATTTTCTTAAGAATATAACAAAATAACCCAACACTCTACCATTAGCAGTGCACTGGGTTTTTATAACTTTAGGTAATTGAGGAGTAGGGATTGTAGAATATTTCTGATGACAGGACGCGCATATCTTCTCCAAAACGCTGAACTTTTGCACCATATTGCAGTTTGCAATTTGTTAGTGGCCCTTTTTGCAGTTCGCTCCAGCAAACTTTGTTAACCTATTGGAGCTCCAGAATCCTTTCATCATCCTTTCTTATTTAACCAAGGTAAGCCAACCAGGGTACAGAAATTACCGAATATATGTGAAACTAAGAGAATAACCAATAAATATAAAAATTGGGCACTCCAGGGTACTCAAGTTACCCCTGTTGCCAGCGGGACTGCCAGGTATGGGGGGTTGGTGCACTACTCCGAGGGGGTTTCCCTTGCTATGGAGCAGGTGTGAAGGAAAGGGTCTGTGTGGAGGAACCAGAGTGGGAACCATGATTCTATGAGCGCTTTTTGTCTTGGTCTCATATTTCCATAGAGCCAGGCTTGGAAGTTCTCTAGTAAGTGGACATGGAATCTGTTAATAATCCCATGAATGGTTGGGACTGTGCCCTTGAACGCATCTAATGCAATTGTGTGTATTGTCCACATTGCAATGGGTATTATTAGGGAGCGGAGGGTATATGGGATTGGTGACTCGATCTGGAGCGCGAAGATACTCTTTGATATCGAGAATTCCTGTTTGTTTTGAATCTTGATCAGGCGTGCAACTTCCTGCCATATAGCTTTGGTTGGAGGGCATGTTTCTAGGCGGTGATGTAGGGATCCCTCCCCTCCAAATACTGCACATGTTTTGTGGAGGGAGTTGGAGCAGTCCGCCGTCCTATAGGTCCTTCTCAAACAGCGCCAGGCGTTTGCTCTTATCCTTGGTTGTAGGAGTGGGTGATGTGTCATTTTCCACATTGCTTTCTGTGTGGTTAAATCATAGGGAATGTCCAGCATATCTAGGTATTCTATCCTAGCTATGCTTGAGGTTGTTGCGAGCATATCACTCTGGGGGTGGTTTTCTGGGTTTCTTAATTTTAATTGGGGGCTGGGTCGTCCCCTTCCCTGTATAGTACCCATGTTCTCTATGGTCCATACCATACAGTGGATAGTTCGGAGGATATGTTTGAAATGAGGGGAGGTTCCATGCGGACCCGTTGCAGTAGAATGCTTGGCAAGGTATGAAAGTAGTCTGGGTGGACTATGTGGGTTGGTTAATTTGAGCGCCTGTGAAAAGTTAGTCATTGCTGCTCTGGATCAATGTTGTTGTGGGAGGTCTGGAGCAAGGATTTCCTTTATCCAGGTACCTAGGATGTGATTGGCATGGCTCTCAAAATCTAATAATCCCATGACTCCGCTTGAGCGTGGGCCAAATAGTGTTTCCATCAGTATAGGAGGGTGAGAGCCAGGCCACAGCCAGCCCTGGATAAGTGCGCGAATTGAGGTTATAAAGGTAGGTGAGAAGGCTATCGCATGGGTCTGGTACCACAGTATTGGGAGGATGAGCGAGTTAGCAACTGTAACTCGTCCTGTTAGTCCTGGGGCTCTTCCCTTGAGGGAGGCGACGCGTTTGGATACCCGTTGTAACAGGTTACTTTCCATTGTCTCATTAGCATATCCCCCTGATTCTAGCCAGATTTCAAGGTGTCAGACAGGAGTGGTGGTGGGAGGTGTTGCAAAGGGTAAAATAATTGGGTTTTTCTTCGAGTGTTGGTGTGAGGCTCTGATGTTGTGGCCCAATTGTTTGTGTATTTGCCTAAGAGGATGATTTCTGTATTCCTTTTGTTGAGCGATGCATTGCTCACCTTGGAGTATTCCTCTAGAGTGTGTTCCAGCTGTCGGGCATCTTCATTGTTTGTTATACCTGCTACGCAGTCATCTGCAAAGGCCAGTATCTTGACTGTTGGTTGTACTTGTTCGGTTATCCCCATGAGACGTGAGTCAGTTACTCGGAGGAGTGGTTCAAAGCTGAAATTGTATAGCAGTGGGCTGAGGGGACCCCTTGTTTGAGCCCTCTGTGTGGTTTGATATTGTTTGTTATGAATCCAGGGCCGCATACAGTCATGGTTGCAGATTCTGTTAGGAGCATCGCCCATTTTATGAATATTGGTGGGAGTTTGAAGGCATGTAGACATTCTTTTAGGTATGGCCAGCTAACACAGTCATACGCCTTTTCCTGATCCAAGAAGACCAGGGCACCAGTTGCTTTGGATTGGCAAATGTTTGCAACAGGGTGTATGTTGTTCCAGATTGAACGCCCTGGTATAAACCCAAACTGGTTGGGTGATAGGACGTCAGATGCAATTGTACCTAATCTAGCTGCCTAAACTTTGTTAAAAATTATTGCGTCAGTGTTGGAGAGTGCAATTGGGCGCCAGTTGGCCAGGTCCAACTTGTCACCCTTTTTATACAAGGTTATAACGTAGGATTCATGGCCTCCTGGTAATAGGCGTGTTTCCAACAAGCTCTGGTTCATAGACGCCAATAGAAGGGGGAGATTTGTTGAAAATATTTTTTGTAAAATTCGTAGGGTGTCCCATCAGGCCCTGGGCATTTCCTACGTGGTGCACCGCGAATTGTTTCCCAAAGCTCCTCCCGTGTGATAATGGATAGTATATTGTAATTTAGTGGTGTACTTTGTATCTTGGCAGTTTGAATAGATTCTTTAATTTTTTGTGGATCTGTTAGAATATCGCGATATAATTTGGTGTATTAGTGGTGTACTTCCACCTTGACCTCCTCAGGGTCAGTTGCCACGGTGCTGTTGGTCTTGCGGACCTGTGTGCATGTGGGCTGGTTTCCGCGGGAGTGGAATTGGTGGAAAAAGTATGTTAAACAGGTTTCGCCTTCCTTTATGAAAATACCTTTGTTAGATACTTTGATTCTGTGTTGGTGTCTAAAGATGAGATTGTTAAGTTGGGCTGAAATTTCTGCCCATTTGCGTCCCCAATTAGGGCTATAGCCATATCTCAGAGTATTTATTTCCAGGTGGTCTAGTTCTGCCAAGGTACGCTTGATTGTGGCTGTGTCCGCGGTGTACTTGCGTGATGCAATATGTCAGGTTTTGTTGATTAAATCTTTTTTGAAATTTTCCCATGTTCTGATGGGATCCGAAGTGAATGGGGCTGTGAATTCTGGGTTTGTAGCCTTGTTTTCAACCCAGTCAAATATCTCAGGCAATCTTATATTTTCTGGGTGAAGCTTTCTCCAAGGAGACCCCTGTGTGTGGGATTGGGTTGGCGCTAACTGCAACATAACTAATCGTTGATCAGAAAAATTGATCTTTTTGTTGTAAATTTGGAGATTCTTGAGTGGTGGGATTGTGGGATGAGGATGTGGTCAATATGACTCATCAATATGAGCAGTCCCTCACGTATGTTGGGTCTTGTCATATGGGGAAGGATTGGTTAGTTGGGGGGAAGAGCATTCTGTAAGCCAAGAGATGCCTTCATTGTGCGATATTCAATGTGTCCAGGTGGGTATCCCCTGGGATTAGGCCATCGATCTATATTGGGGTTATCCCAGCAGTTGAAATCGCCTAACATGCTGATATCTGGTGGGAGGGTGAGGGTAGAAATTTTTCAATTTTTTTTTCTCTCAGTTGCAGTGCACGGTGCATAGATACATGCTAACGAAATTATTTCATCTTGGAATGTGATTGTTGCTACCAGGACTCGACCATGCAAGTGTGATGATGAATTTGTAATTTTATGTTTTTTGTTGTTTTGGACTATCACCCCACAGTGAAACATCCATACTGATTGTGATGGTGCGACCCTGGTTGACCAGTATTCTTCTTCCCCTTGTAGGCAGTGGGTTTCTTAGATGGCCAAGCTGTCTACAACAGGTTTTCGCAGGAATGCCAGCTTTTTGGCTTGGGGTGTATGAGCCCTGGCTCCCACGATATTTAACATCCCTGTCGACACTGAGGTGCCCGCGGCGCCTCAGGAGCATTTGGGAGGACCCTCTGGTCCTATCCCACTGCGGCTCATTTTGGCCATGCTCCGCGTCTGTACTCCAACTCTTTCACTGCCATTGTTGGTTCCCTTGATCTGACCCAATGATTCAAGGGAATTGCGGTTTTTTGCATTTGCATCAACTTTTCCTGCACAGGTCTCATGTTGATTTGATGCAGGTTGTTGATTGGATTTTATATTTTTGAGGTTCAACTTTGTTGCATTGTGCACCACATTTTCACCCAAATTGTGGTTGCATTGTTCCTCAGTATGTGCATGACTGATGACGCTTTGTGGCTCAGTCTGGTTACTGTGAAAATTTTTGACCTGGGCATATTGTTCTGATTGGTTGTTTTAGTGAATATCTGAAAAATTCTCCTGAATTAGTCCGTGGTTAATGGCGGATTCCGCGTGTGCTGCCACTTCAGCCGCTGCTCTCTTACGGGCTTTTTGTGCTGCTTTACGCTGGTTTACTTGTAACTGGGTCCACGATGGAGTATAGTCCATCTTCACCCAGTGGAATGGGTGGTGGCCATCAGTCATTTTGGCGAAGTTTTCATTGTCTTTGTCCATAGCTTCTTCACAAAAATCATTTTCCATTAAGCCCTCTTTTACAGGGCATGCATGTTCCTTGTGGCCCAGTGAGCCACAGTGGTTGCAAATGGGCGGTGCGCGTTCTGGTGTAACTCAGAATGCAGCTGACTGGCCCCCATCTGTGAAGTGAAATTCTGCTGCACGGGGAATTCTGGATAACTCCTTTTCTACTTCTGAGAAGGGGTTGATTACAGCGATAGCTTTGCCTGTGCACAGGTCAGGCATTAAGTGAATAGCTCTAATTTGAGTTGTTAGATTTCTCCATAGGCTACAAGACCTTTGCAAGCTCCTCCTTGATTGCCTTATGAGGAAGGTTGGTGGGGAGCGAGTCAAAGGAGATGAACAAAGTTTTTGCTTTGTTCCATCTGGTGCGCGCGGTGCACACAATTTTTTTGCCCTCAGGGAGGGTAATTTCCACGCAGATTTTGCTGCGGCATCAGCTTCATCGGCTGTTTTGAAACCAATCTTGATCCAGTAACAGCCCATGTTGTTGGTGGCTACGTACACCGCGTGAGGGAAAAGTGAGGGCTGTGCCTCACATGTTTTCTCCCACAGAGTTAGTGACTCATCCCCAAGGAAGAGTCTGATCCCATGTTCCACCTTTGACAAAGGTTGGTTGAATTGAATGTACATGTATTGCGCGTGCTTTACAGTAGATACCATAAACCCAGACAGTGTCTGAGTTTGCAATTTTTTATGGCTTGGGTTCCTGGTCCCCCTTTAGGGCGTTTCTTGCCCTTAGTTGCACCGTTAAGTGCACCGCTTGCCACAACGCTCGCCCATGTTGTATTATTTTTGTTATTAAAGTCGCCCATCTTTCCTGTGTGTGATTATCCAAATTTGCTGTTCAAATCAAAGAGTAGTAACTAAAGTGATTGTTATGAGAAAGAAAAGCGGCAATCTTGATAAAGTAAAAGACTCTTTTCCTTAAACATTGTAGTAAATAAAGATACCCTTGAGTAACTATAATTTCTATGAATTTTCATATTAGATTTTTAAGTTTAAATTATAAGTTTTAATTTCTATTCTAAGCTCATTTAATTTATGTAAACTTTTGGCCAGTGTTCATTTATATTTATGAGTGAATAACACAAAGAATTACTTGTTTATTCAAGGTAAGCTGACTAGAAAATGGACATCACAAAAATACTAAGAAGTAATTGTATTAAAAAATAATGCTTCTTTTATTTACAAGCAGATGCCTGATGAGAATAAAACTAGGATTTTAGTCTGGGTGAGAACCCAGTAAACGCTCAAATGCTAAGGCACAACAGTTCAAAATAACACTGTAGAGTAGTGTTCTAGCATACAAGTGAGGTTACTAAACTTTACCATTTTTTGAATCTAAGGGCCCCACCATGTTCATTAAATTGGACCTGTTGATATACCCCTTCCAAGAAAGGAAATGGAGGGGACACTGAGAATATCTGCTATAAATTTTAGTGAATATGGGGTAAACCCTCAATAAACATTGGATATCTGCCACTCCTCCAATATAAATTTTAATATTGCCTGAAATAGGGGAAACTGAATCTGCCACAAATTTTAATTTGGCCAAAAATTTATGCAAAATATTTTTGAGGGTATATGTAATAAAATCTGTGCTCAAACTAGAGGATCAAAACTGGATCCCTAACAAAGGCATAATTATAAAATTTTGATCCAGAAGATGACACTCAAATGATTGAAAAATCTTTTTATAAATATCAAGGATGATAAAAGGAGCTTTTTTTCTTATAACAATCACTTTAGTTACTACGAATTTATTCAAACAGCAAATTTGGATAATCACACACAGGAAAGATAAGTGACTTTAATAACAAAAATAATACAACATGGGCGAGCGTTGTGGCAAGCAGTGCACTTAACGGTGCAACTAAGGGCAAGAAACGCCCTGGAGGGGGACCAGGAACTCAAGCCATAAAAAAATCGCAAACTCAGACACCATCTGGGTTTATGGTAATTACTGTAAAGCATGCGCAATACATGTACATTCAATTCAACCAACCTTTGTCAAAGGTAGAACGCGGGATCAGACTCTTCCTTGGGAATGAGTCACTGACCCTGTGGGAGAAAACATGTGAGGCACACCCTCATTTTTCCCTCATGCGGTGTACGTAGCCACCAACAACATGGGCTGCAGCTGGATCGATATTGGTTTTAAACAGTCGATGAAGCTGATGCTGAAGCAAAAATCTGCGTGGAAATTGCCCTCCCTGAGGGCAAAAAAATTGTGTGCACCGCAGGCACCATATGGAACAAAGCAAAAACTTTGTTCATCTCCTTTGACTCGCTCCCCACCAACCTTCCTCATAAGGCAATCAAGGAGGAGCTCTGCAAAGGTCTTGTAGCCTATGGAGAAATCTAACAACTCAAATTAGAGCTATTCACTTAATGCCTGACCTGTGCACAGGCAAAGCTATCGCTGTAATCAACCCCTTCTCAGAAGTAGAAAAGGAGTTATCCAGAATTCCCGTGCAGCAGAATTTCACTTCACAGATGGGGGCCAGTCAGCTGCATTCTGAGTTACACCAGAACGCGCACCGCCCATTTGCAACCACTGTGGCTCACTGGGCCACAAGGAACATGCATGCCCTGTAAAAGAGGGCTTAATGGAAAATGATTTTTGTGAAGAAGCTATGGACAAAGACAATGAAAACTTCGCCAAAATGACTGATGGCCACCACCCATTCCACTGGGTGAAGATGGACTATACTCCATCGTGGACCCAGTTACAAGTAACCAGCGTAAAGCAGCACAAAAAGCCCGTAAGAGAGCAGCGGCTGAAGTGGCAGCACACGCGGAATCCGCCATTAACCACGGACTAATTCAGGAGAATTTTTCAGATATTCACCAAACCAACCAATCAGAACAATATGCCCAGGTCAAAAATTTTCACAGTAACCAGACTGAGCCACAAAGCGTCATCAGTCATGCACATACTGAGGAACAATGCAACCACAATTTGGGTGAAAATGTGGTGCACAATGCAACAAAGTTGAACCTCAAAAATATAAAATCCAATCAACAACCTGCATCAAATCAACATGAGACCTGTGCAGGAAAAGTTGATGCAAATGCAAAACCGCAATTCCCTTGAATCATTGGGTCAGATCAAGGGAACCAACAATGGCAGTGAAAGAGTTGGAGTACAGACGCGGAGCATGGCCAAAATGAGCCGCAGTGGGATAGGACCAGAGGGTCCTCCCAAATGCTCCTGAGGCGCCGCGGGCACCTCAGTGTCGACAGGGATGTTAAATATCGTGGGAGCCAGGGCTCATACACCCCAAGCCAAAAAGCTGGCATTCCTGCGAAAAACCTGTTGTAGACAGCTTGGCCATCTAAGAAACCCACTGCCTACAAGGGGAAGAAGAATACTGGTCAACCAGGGTCGCACCATCACAATCAGTATGGATGTTTCACTGTGGGGTGATAGTCCAAAACAACAAAAAACATAAAATTACAAATTCATCATCACACTTGCATGGTCGAGTCCTGGTAGCAACAATCACATTCCAAGATGAAATAATTTCGTTAGCATGTATCTATGCACCGTGCACTGCAACTGAGAGAAAAAAAATTTGAAAAAATTTCTACCCTCACCCTCCCACCAGATATCAGCATGTTAGGCGATTTCAACTGCTGGGATAACCCCAATATAGATCGATGGCCTAATCCCAGGGGATACCCACCTGGACACATTGAATATCGCACAATGAAGGCATCTCTTGGCTTACAGAATGCTCTTCCCCCCAACTCACCAATCCTTCCCCATATGACAAGACCCAACATACGTGAGGGACTGCTCATATTGATGAGTCATATTGACCACATCCTCATCCCACAATCCCACCACTCAAGAATCTCCAAATTTACAACAAAAAAGATCAATTTTTCTGATCAACGATTAGTTATGTTGCAGTTAGCGCCAACCCAATCCCACACACAGGGGTCTCCTTGGAGAAAGCTTCACCCAGAAAATATAAGATTGCCTGAGATATTTGACTGGGTTGAAAACAAGGCTACAAACCCAGAATTCACAGCCCCATTCACTTCGGATCCCATCAGAACATGGGAAAATTTCAAAAAAGATTTAATCAACAAAACCTGACATATTGCATCACGCAAGTACACCGCGGACACAGCCACAATCAAGCGTACCTTGGCAGAACTAGACCACCTGGAAATAAATACTCTGAGATATGGCTATAGCCCTAATTGGGGACGCAAATGGGCAGAAATTTCAGCCCAACTTAACAATCTCATCTTTAGACACCAACACAGAATCAAAGTATCTAACAAAGGTATTTTCATAAAGGAAGGCGAAACCTGTTTAACATACTTTTTCCACCAATTCCACTCCCGCGGAAACCAGCCCACATGCACACAGGTCCGCAAGACCAACAGCACCGTGGCAACTGACCCTGAGGAGGTCAAGGTGGAAGTACACCACTAATACACCAAATTATATCGCGATATTCTAACAGATCCACAAAAAATTAAAGAATCTATTCAAACTGCCAAGATACAAAGTACACCACTAAATTACAATATACTATCCATTATCACACGGGAGGAGCTTTGGGAAACAATTCGCGGTGCACCACGTAGGAAATGCCCAGGGCCTGATGGGACACCCTACGAATTTTACAAAAAATATTTTCAACAAATCTCCCCCCTTCTATTGGCGTCTATGAACCAGAGCTTGTTGGAAACACGCCTATTACCAGGAGGCCATGAATCCTACGTTATAACCTTGTATAAAAAGGGTGACAAGTTGGACCTGGCCAACTGGCGCCCAATTGCACTCTCCAACACTGACGCAATAATTTTTAACAAAGTTTAGGCAGCTAGATTAGGTACAATTGCATCTGACGTCCTATCACCCAACCAGTTTGGGTTTATACCAGGGCGTTCAATCTGGAACAACATACACCCTGTTGCAAACATTTGCCAATCCAAAGCAACTGGTGCCCTGGTCTTCTTGGATCAGGAAAAGGCGTATGACTGTGTTAGCTGGCCATACCTAAAAGAATGTCTACATGCCTTCAAACTCCCACCAATATTCATAAAATGGGCGATGCTCCTAACAGAATCTGCAACCATGACTGTATGCGGCCCTGGATTCATAACAAACAATATCAAACCACACAGAGGGCTCAAACAAGGGGGTCCCCTCAGCCCACTGCTATACAATTTCAGCTTTGAACCACTCCTCCGAGTAACTGACTCACGTCTCATGGGGATAACCGAACAAGTACAACCAACAGTCAAGATACTGGCCTTTGCAGATGACTGCGTAGCAGGTATAACAAACAATGAAGATGCCCGACAGCTGGAACACACTCTAGAGGAATACTCCAAGGTGAGCAATGCATCGCTCAACAAAAGGAATACAGAAATCATCCTCTTAGGCAAATACACAAACAATTGGGCCACAACATCAGAGCCTCACACCAACACTCGAAGAAAAACCCAATTATTTTACCCTTTGCAACACCTCCCACCACCACTCCTGTCTGACACCTTGAAATCTGGCTAGAATCAGGGGGATATGCTAATGAGACAATGGAAAGTAACCTGTTACAACGGGTATCCAAACGCGTCGCCTCCCTCAAGGGAAGAGCCCCAGGACTAACAGGACGAGTTACAGTTGCTAACTCGCTCATCCTCCCAATACTGTGGTACCAGACCCATGCGATAGCCTTCTCACCTACCTTTATAACCTCAATTCGCGCACTTATCCAGGGCTGGCTGTGGCCTGGCTCTCACCCTCCTATACTGATGGAAACACTATTTGGCCCACGCTCAAGCGGAGTCATGAGATTATTAGATTTTGAGAGCCATGCCAATCACATCCTAGGTACCTGGATAAAGGAAATCCTTGCTCCAGACCTCCCACAACAACATTGATCCAGAGCAGCAATGACTAACTTTTCACAGGCGCTCAAATTAACCAACCCACATAGTCCACCCAGACTACTTTCATACCTTGCCAAGCATTCTACTGCAACGGGTCCGCATGGAACCTCCCCTCATTTCAAACATATCCTCCGAACTATCCACTGTATGGTATGGACCATAGAGAACATGGGTACTATACAGGGAAGGGGACGACCCAGCCCCCAATTAAAATTAATAAACCCAGAAAACCACCCCCAGAGGGGTATGCTCGCAACAACCTCAAGCATAGCTAGGATAGAATACCTAGATATGCTGGACATTCCCTATGATTTAACCACACAGAAAGCAATGTGGAAAATGACACATCACCCACTCCTACAACCAAGGATAAGAGCAAACGCCTGGCGCTGTTTGAGAAGGACCTATAGGACGGCGGACCGCTCCAACTCCCTCCACAAAACATGTGCAGTATTTGGAGGGGAGGGATCCCTACATCACCGCCTAGAAACATGCCCTCCAACCAAAGCTATATGGCAGGAAGTTGCACGCCTGATCAAGATTCAAAACAAACAGGAATTCTCGATATCAAAGAGTATCTTCGCGCTCCAGATCGAGTCACCAATCCCATATACCCTCCGCTCCCTAATAATACCCATTGCAATGTGGACAATACACACAATTGCATTAGATGCGTTCAAGGGCACAGTCCCAACCATTCATGGGATTATTAACAGATTCCATGTCCACTTACTAGAGAACTTCCAAGCCTGGCTCTATGGAAATATGAGACCAAGACAAAAAGCGCTCATAGAATCATGGTTCCCACTCTGGTTCCTCCACACAGACCCTTTCCTTCACACCTGCTCCATAGCAAGGGAAACCCCCCTCGGAGTAGTGCACCAACCCCCATACCTGGCAGTCCCGCTGGCAACAGGGGTAACTTGAGTACCCTGGAGTGCCCAATTTTTATATTTCTTGGTTATTCTCTTAGTTTCACATATATTCGGTAATGTCTGTCCCCTGGTTGGCTTAGCTCAGTTAAATAAAATATTTTATTTAAATTTAGATCTTCTAAGTAAATCATTTTAGGTTAATTAGAGGTTGTGTGGTTTAGAGACAATGGCATCATATCAATCTGGCCAATTGGCATTATATAATTATAGATCTGTTTAATAAACATCATTTAGTTTCAGTTTGAGTATCTCAGTTTGTATGATGCAATTATAAAGTCATCTTGATCAATTTGTCTTTCAAATTTTACTTTTAAAAATTTTAGTTGTATATCAAAAAGTAATAGATAAATATCAAATGCATGATATCATAACAAGCATAGTGTACAGGGTCACTTTATCTCTCCCTGGGGATAGACTTTTATGAGAACTTTAATTTTTAAATATACGTTTTATTTTACTTATTAACCCTTTTTAATATTGTAGGGTCAAGTTAATTAATGGGCAAGGAATAACCATCTTGTGTGATAACTATGAAGCTAAGTAAAAAAGTCTTATGAGTAAAGTTAATAGCTAAATATGTATATTAGTAACCTAATTAGTAAGTTCTAATACCCTAGTTTGGTTGTTAAACCTGTCATGTTTACATGACCTTGTAGAGGTGACCAACATAAGTGACAAGGCTGGGCGGCAGGAGGTCCAGAAGATGAAACTTTAGGCTCTTCCTGATCCCAAACACACCTTGGATCAACGGTGGGATACAGTTGAGGTACGCACAGGTTGATACAAGTGATGTGCCTAAAGCCCAGCCCCTTGTTTCAGCTCTAGGGTTAAAATGAACGAGTTTTGAGTCAAATGATAACAGGACAATTTGGTTAATCAGGGAATGGAGGTTTAAAAGCTGGTCCATTTACAAAATCGTGAGCTCATGTCAGATTCAACTTTAGTCAATTACTAGAGTAAAAGCGATTTTGAGGTATGTGACCCTTTCAGATTGAAGCGTGTGCCTATTGGTGCACCAAGGATTGGGAAACTTCCGCCAATCTAAAAATCCCAGATCTGGCTTAAGTATCTTTGCTTGAGACCAACGTTTCTCATTTGTCATCTTCCCAAATAAACCCCATAGTTTTTATGTTTTTTCAATATGTGGACTTGAGCGCACCTGTGTGGTGAACTCTTTGATAAGGTCTTGCAAAATGTTAGCCATTTTATATTATTTAAAATCATTACAGCCTCAGGTACTTCGCTGGTTCTACCAGGTTCCCTTCAAACCTAGTCACCAGAGCACTCTAACCCTGTACCAAACTTGGTTAGGAGCAGCCCTTTGGGCCACTGCCAAGTTTTTCTGTTTGCTCAAATTATTATTTTCACAGCGTTAAACACCCTTGCCCTATGTATACTTAGCTCCAGATCCCTCTAATGGGCTATTTTATTATTAACATGATGAACTCTTGTTCCCTTGCATTGGTCATGAGCACTGAGCACCACCACGCTGTATTTTGGAGAGTTATAGACACTCTCTTGACATTACATGAACAACCTTTTATCTTTATGTGATCAAACTTTTCTGTGTGGTACTTTCATGAAGTGCAAACAGTGTGCACCCGTTGATGGCCATGGAAGCAGTGGGGCTCACCAATTTTTTTGCATTTTTCTGATGGTTGGAGCAGTCTGGCGTTATTCTCACTACCTCTGACTGGAAGGTACTCACCCTTCTTTCCCATACCTGGTGGATTCAGTTGCTTCATGATCTGAGAGTTGTGATTCCCCAACTTTCCTCCAAATTTAATAAAATGAGCACAAGAAAATAGTTTTTTGTCTGCACACGTTTGGACAGTGCAGGTAGGATTATTTGAAAGGCCTGGGGGTGTTGGCTTTGAATAATGTCATACAACCCATTGTGGAAAGGGGTATAGGGTCATTCATGAGCCAAAATGCATTTTATAATAATGTTTTCATATATACTACTGAGCCATGTCTCTTCTCTTAGGGCTTTGGCGAAAACCCCATTCCAGAATATATAAAAATTAACCCTGAGGACCCCCTCTTGTCCCCTACCATGATCTGCAGAACTCAGGAGGTGGAAAAGAAACTACTTTTAAGATATAAGAATGTTTATGCAACTGCAGAAGATATGGTGGGATATGTGGCCTCAGCAGTAAGAGTGACCAACTTTCCCTCTCCATTCTATGATTCAAAAACATACCTGGGAGGCATGATTATACCTGATGAAGAGTTCTCTGGCGTGGTTTTGGCGGTTTCTGCTTTGAATAAAGACCATTCTGGATATTCTTAGTTGACTGCTACCCTTTTATCCCCTTTAGGGAAGATCAGCACGACTATTTTGGTGGATATTGGAGCCTCTGAGAATTTTATGGACCAAGACCTTTCCAAATACCTTAAGCTGCGTTACTTGCCAGGTGGTATGGTTAAAGGAAGGGCTTCTCAAGATATTTCCCACGCTGAAAATCATGGGGTCAGTGGATGTTGGTATTTGACCCATTTTCAGAAGGCAGGCCTTCAGAGATCGCTTTTTAGATCTACATATAAGATGCATTTATTATTTTTAATTTATTGCGGGGAAGGCCAACCAGTGGATGGACACTTAAGATAAGACATTAATAAAATGAAATGTAGTAACAGGGAGGGCCCATAGAAGCTAATGCTATCTCCTGTTGCCAACGGGAATACCTCTATTGGGAGGAGGGGGAACGTGTAAAGGGGCCGGAACCACAATTGAGCATGTGTGGTGGAAGGGGTCAGAGTTGATGAACCAAACTGGGAACCAGGAGGAGACCAACTGATGGCGACGCTTTGGGAGGTATCCAAACATCCACACTTGAAAGTGGTCCACTAAGTGGGACCAGAACCGGTGGACAGCTTCAGGGAGGGTGGGGTTGGAGCCTGCAATGGCACCCAGGACATTCGTGTGGATAGTCCACATGGCGATTGCAACCACCAAAGCATGGAGGGAGGGTGGAAGAGGGGAGACCATAGATAAAGCAAACATGTCCTTAGACAGGCTGAAGGGCTGTGCCTGATTTTGGCAAAACAGACATTTCACCTCGCGCCATATCGCTTTATAGGTAGGGCACTTCTCCAGGCAGTGAAACAGCGTTCCATACTGGCCACACACGACACAGGATGAGTGTAAAGCGTTAGAGCGCTCATCAGTATGGTACACCCGCCTCAAGCAGCGCCACACATAAGAACGGATATGAGGCAGCAGAAGAGGGTGGTGGGCGTATTTCCAAATTGTCTTCTGGGTTTCAAGGGAATACGGGATGTCCATCATGTCCAGGTATTCCACCCTGGCTAGGACATTGGGCCTTGTGGGTATCAAGCCGTCCATAATGGGTAGCCCCTGTACCTCTTGTGTGAACCGAGGAGAGGGCGCCCCCTCTGGGCAGTGTGCCACAAATACAAATTCTCCACTCAGCGCACCGCATGGAGAGGAGGATTCGTTTGAAGTGGGGTGCAGTTCCATGGGGACCTGCGGCTGAAGGGTGTGAAGCCAGATACTTCATCAAAGAGTGAGGTGCGACGGATTAGTAAGGCCCAGGGCGTGGGAGAATTTGGAGTGGGCCGCGCGGGACCAGTGTGGGGTTGGGAGTGTAGGGATGGTAACAGCCGCGATCCAGGTGCCCTGGATCTTAGCAGCATGGGCCTCAAAGTCGAGCAGGCCCATGCCACCACTATGGCGAGGGCCAAACATGACCTCAAGTCGCACTGGCGGTGGGCGGCCTGACCAAAGCCACCCTTGCAGAAGTGCATTCAATGTTTTGAAGAAACCTGGGTAGAAGGCGATGGCGTGGGCCCCAAACCAAGCTTTGGAGAGGAGCATAGAGTTGGCTAGTACAACCCTGCCAGTAAGGTAAGTAGGGTGGGCTCTGAGGGAGGCAATGCGCTTCATCATGTTGTTCAGAATATGGCTTTCCATCACTGCTGAGGCATACCCGCCTGCCTCCAACCACACTCCCAAATGGCGGACTAACCCAACGGTAGGGCGCGGCACAAAGGGAGCACAAGTGGGGCGGTGTGGGTTGGGCAGGGTAAGCAAGAGTGTGTGCTAGCAGATTGGGTGGGCTGGAAACAGGGCGCTGAGTCCCAGTAAGTTTGATACTGACCAAAAAGGATGATTTCGGTTTTGGAGGCATTTAGTGCAGCATTACTTACCTGGAAGTAAACCTGGATTAGAGCTTCAAGCGCGCATACATCATGATTGTTAGACACCCCAACCACACAATCATCAGCAAATGCCAACATCATGACTGGGTCTTGGCCTTGCACATGGACCCCATAAGGCGGGCATTTAAATTCTGAAGAAGTGGGTCAAGGCTGAAGTTGTATAAGAGTGGGCTAAGGGGGTCCCCTTGGCGTAGGCCCCTTTGAGGGCGGACTACATCCGTTAGAAAGCCAGGGCCACGCACTGCCATTGTAGCTGATTCTGTCAGCAGCATCACCCAACTGATGAAATAAGGGGGTAGGCGGAATTGGTGAAGGCAGGCCCTGAGGTATTCTCAGTTTACTCTATCATAGGCCTTCTTTTGGTCTAAAAATACAAGTGCACCAGAGGCCGTGGATTGACAAGCGTTGCCCACAGTGTGCATGTTGTCCAAAATCGACCTTCTGGGTATGAAACCGAATTGTTCTGAAGAGATGGTAGCAGAGGCAACAATCACTAGACGGTTAGCCATGATTTTAGTCAAAATTTTTGTGTCAGTGTTTGTTAGAGAAATGGGGCGCCAGTTGGTCAGGTCTAGCTTATCCCCTTTTTTGAAGAGCATAATGGTGTAGGCTCTTGCCCTCCTGGAAGGAGGCGCGTTTCCAAAAGGCTCTGGTTAAGAGAGGTAAGCAACAGTGGGGATAAATATTTGAAGTACTTCTTATAGAACTCATAAGGAATGCCATCAGGGCCAGGGCATTTCTGATTTGGTGCACCACGGATGGTGGACCAGAGTTCATCTGGAGTAATCAAATTCATTAACTCTGGGAATCGGGAAACAGTGTGGATATGTGCATTATTGAGAAAATTCGCCATTTCATCTGGCAGAATCAGGTCAGATTGGTACAAATCAGAGTAATAGTTTTGTATCTTGATTGTCACATCAGCTGGCATATCCACTACAGAAATTGTCTGGCCTTCGCACCTGTGTGCAGGCCATGGACTGGCGTGGTGCAAAGAATTTTTGAAAAAAGTAGGTGGAGCACATGTCGCCTGCTGTGATGTGTTTAGCTTTGTACTGAACACAAACCCGATGTTTGTGTTGCCGCTCAAGCGTGTTGAGGTGGGCGGCCACTTCCACCCATTTGCGACCCCAAGCAGGGCTGTAGCCCGTGGTTGGAACATTAAACTCCAGAAGGCAGCTCCACTAGAGCGCGCGAGATGACTGCTGAGGTGGAGCGTGAGTGTTGGGATGAGAGTTGGCAATCCTTGCAGATTGTGTCCGCTTTGAAGGCAGACCAGGTGGAAATTGGATCAGCACAAAATAGTGCAATAAAATCCTGTGCTGATGTCACAGATTTCATCCATGTGGAGAATCTTGGCAATGCAAGTATGGCCAGGCGAAGTTTGCACCATATTGGAGCATGAGCTACTGGGTTGGGTAGGTGGAAGGTTATCAAAACCAGCCTGTGATTGGAGAAATCGATTTTTCGTCATGTGAAAATGGGAAATTAGGGTACTAAATTTCAACAGCATGAGGATAAGGTAAATGCGGGACATGGACCATAACTTGCTGTTTTGGACGTGTGGGTGTGACATGTTGTCGAGCAGCAGAGCCTGACGCGGCAGTGCATCAAACAATCCTAGGATGGCCTTGAGGATGCGTAGTTCTACATGACCCTGTGGTGGGGAAGATGAGGAAGGTCAGCGGTCAGTGGATGGGTTCAACCAACAGTTCAAGTCACCAGCTACAAAATGGTCAGGGGGTAATGGAAGGGATAAGACCAATGAGAAAGATTCATAATATTCTCATGCACAGGTCGGGGTGTAAATGTTGATGATAACATGCACCATGTCAGCCCACGAAAATTTGACAACGAGGACTCAGCCATTAAGGAAGGATTCAGATAATAAAAATTTGAAAAAAATGTTTTTTTGAACAAGCACCCCACAGTGCTCAGACCAGAAGGACAGGGAGAGGAGGAGCATGGTTGTCCATGTATCCTCAGAACCGCGTGGGCAGTGGGACTCCTGGATGGCCAGGATATCCATGGGTAAATTATTTTGTAAAAAAATTAGTTTCCTAGCCTGGGATGGCGAGGCCTTGAGTCCGGCGATGTTCAACATCCCTAAAGTAAAGGCTCCCCCCATCGCACCTTAGGTGCAAGGGGAAAGGCACCAGAGTCCTTCAACCATCTCTTGGTCATCACAGCGCTTCTCAGCGCCTCGGGTGCATGCAGCAACGTAGTCAGAGGAATGGTTAACTTTAGCAGTCAGGTTCACGTTAGCTTTTGCCTTCACTTTTTTGTTTCCCCACTGTAGGACGAGATTTTTATGGTGCGTGCATTTTTGGTGCACCAACGCTTAAATTAGAATTTTCAGCAGGGAGGTTGGAAACTGAATCAGTTCCTATTGAGGCTTGAGCGCATTGGTCAGGAGAAATTGACTCGCCCATCGGGACTTCATTTTGGGCAGCCCAATCAGTTTGGGCATCCCAATCTGATTGGCCAAGAGATTCCCAAGCTGCTTCCGCTGTGAAAGTTTTAATGTCCTCCTGGCGTTGGGAGGGTAGGATAGTGGAGGCGACCTTGGCCGCCTCCTTGCAGGCCTGTTTGGCCTTCTTCCGCTCTTGTGAGAATATAGGGTGCACTACTAAGTAGCAACCTTGTGCTCCCCATGGTAAGGCCTTCTTTGTATTGGCGGTTGGTTCATAGTGGGTCTCCCTGGTGTTCATACCCACCGAGGGATGCTCTTGGTATGTGATGCCCTCCTTGGAGGGGCAGGTGTGTGCCTCGTGGCTGAATTCATCACAATGGGTGCAGTTGGGAGGCGCGCTGTCCACAGTGACCCAGAAAGGCTGGGTGGCATGCCCATCAATATTGATAAAAGTGGTGTGTGGGATTTGTGTTAGATCCTGCGCTATCCCCTCAGCTGGGGTTAGGACTGCAATAGCTTTGCCAGTGCACATGTGTGGCATCAGTGTAGAGTGTTGTATTTAGAAGGATTGTATTTCGCCATATATGGTGAGCCTAGCCTTCAGGTGTTGTTCTAGTATGGTGTGTTTGACCGTAGTGGGCAGAAAGTCAAAAGTAAGAAAAATTTGGTTGGATTTTGTCCATCTGTTGCACTTAGTTTTGACGACCCGCTTCCCATCAGGGAGGTCTATCACAACGCGCACCATAGCAGCTTTGTCCTCTGCTTCCTTGCTCTCAAAATCAAGATCCAGCCAACCATGTGACATGGAATGAGGTGCAATGTACACAGCGTCTGGGAAATAGATGTGTACATCCCCACAAAACTTTTCTCATAGTGCTGTTTGCTGAATATCCAGGAACACCTGTACTCCATGTTCCACCGACAAGAATGGTTGATAGTGCAGCGTATTGATGTACTGGTTGCATCGCGCCTGCCAAGCTAAAATTTCTGGTGAAATGGTTACCACCAGTTTTTGTTTTTATCTATTCCGCCAAATTTACCAGGGCATTTGCAAACTGTGGATGTCGCAGGGCCACCACCTGTGCCCTTTACTTTACTTGCCCAACTGCTCCCTTACATGGGTGCAAACTAATCTCCTTGGTGAGATTATCAAACTAAAATTAGACTTGAATCGAAATTTTTGCAAAAGATATTGCATCAAGAGAGAAAAGTTTTATATTATAAGATATATTTTTTATATTAGTTATAAGATAGAAGTTAATAGTCCTTGGATATAGCTTCATGAGGAAATTAAGTGGTTGGAAAGATGTGGATTTCACACTGAAACCCTTTATAAATAATATAGGACTAAACCTTTATTAGAGGTTCAGAGGTCCAAATAAATTCCCTATTGTTGGAACTTAACCAGTTGGCGATGGTTCAGAGGTTCCTGCGGGCCTTAAAATAATGATTGTTGAATTTCACACTAGAATTCAAATATTAATATTCTAATTGAACTCAAAGAGTAAATCTACTTCAAGGAAAGTTAACTTATTTGAAATATAAACTAGTACTATTTATAGTACTAGGAAGTAACTTAGATCAAGGCTAATTAAATATCAAGGGTAATTAATTAAAGATAGGATAGATCAGGATTGGTGAATGCTTGGCATCATTTTCTGACAGTGTGTGTCCTATAAATACTTATTAAATACAGGAGAGTGGGACCATCCTCAGCATTAGTTACTGATGTTGAATTAATTAGTTAATACTATTATAGTTGATCCCTAATACTTCAGATCAGACTTACCCCAAGTTAATGGAGAGTCTAATCCGGCATCTGCCCATAGGTGGGTCACAATCCCTAGTCAGGGCTTCCCCCAATAAAGGGAAAATCCCAACAGTGGTCTATCAAGTTGACACCTATCATTTATCTGACCACTTCCAAGCTATCAAAAACCTCTTGTACCCCATCATTTTGGGTATAGAGTGGTGGCGAAAATTTGACGTCAGGACTAACTTGAAAGAAAAGTCCCTATCCTTATCTTTGAAGAATGGTCACAAGTTGGTGGTTCCTTTGGCTGAAGCTAACTTTCAGGTCAATTTGCCCCACTGGCCCGGTATCCACACTCTCAGTCTTGCCCCGTTGCTGAAGCCCTCTGTGGAGGTTCCCCTACCTTCCTGTCTGGGGTTGAAATCTTCGTTTGATGTGGCTTAAGCTAATGCACTACCTGATCATTCAAAGTTTGACTGTGAGTTCAAGCTCACTGTGGATCTGGTGCATGTATCTTCCCCAATTTACCCAAAGACTGTACAGGAGGAAGCGGCTTTAGATGTGTGGGTTAAGGAGCAGTTAGCCAAAGGTGCTATTTTTCAGTAACCTCCCCCTGTGTGTTCCCACTTCTCTTTGTTGTGAAGGCCGATGGTACCTTACACCCATGCTTAGATTATGGGAATCTCAACAACATCACTGTACCAGACTTTCATCCCATCCCCCTGTACTCACAGATTGCACAATATGTGGAGAAGGAGCAAGTCTTCTCCAAGCTGGATTGTTTAAACACATTCAATTAGATCCTTATCAAGAAGGGCCAGGAGTGGTTAACTGCATTTTGTACCAGAAAAGAAATCTTCAAAATTCGGGTTATGCCCTTTGGGCTTAACAATGCCTCTGCTATTTTTCAACGTCATATTGATGCGGCTTTGGGGGATCTGCTGGGTTATGCACATTAGCTTATATGGATGATATTTTTGTATTTTTCCCTGACAATGAGTCCCATGCAGTACACCTTTGGCAGGTGGTGGAATATTTGAGGGCTGCCAACCTTACACTGAAAATCAGTAAGTGAGAGTTCTTTAAGTCCCAGGTCACCTTTCTTGGCTTGTCATGTTTGACCAAGGGCACATGATAACTCCATAAAAGTAGAAGGCAATTTGTGAGTGGCCCATTCCAACTTCAGCTAAGAAATAAAGGAGCTTTTTGGGGATGTGTACATTCCTTAAGAAGTTCACACCAAACCTTTCTGAAGCTTCAGCGCCTTTGTATAAGGCAAGCGAGGCAAAACTACTTCAGTGGTCCCCCATTTGGGAGGGTGCCTTCCAAGTAGTAAAGTGTATGTTGCTGTCCACTTCCGTTATTCATCATGTTGACCTCAATAAAGAGTTCATTATTGCTTCAGATGTCTCCAACTTCGTTATAGCGGTGGCCCTATTATAAGTAGGCGAAGATGGGATAGAGCATCCAGTGGGATATTTCTTAGGAAGATGTCTCTACCAGAGTTAAACTACGCCATATATGATAAAGAGTTACTAGTAGTGGTGGAGGCGCTGACTTATTGGCGTCATCACTTGCATGGATCATCCCAACCCTTCTGCATATGTACAGATCACCATGCCTTATTGTTCTACCATACACCTCATATCTTAACCCCATGGCAAACCCACTGGCATGAGACCCTCACCCATTTTGCGTTTTCAAATGAGTTACAACTGGCAAGGAGAATGGTTTGGTGGATGCTTTAAACCGCAACCCTGCACTAGCTCCCAATCCTAAGGAGGTGGAGGTGCATATACCTATTTAATGATTCCGCTGGGTAAGATTATGTCTCAACTTCCTTCTTTTTTGGCCAATGGGCCAGCGCTTGCTCCACTAGAAAATGTGGAGGAATATGGTATGTTCATAAAGGTAGTCCTTTCTCAGCATTTGTCAGCCAAACATACTTTGGTCCTTGCAAAGAGCGCATTGAATAAGAGGATATTACCAGAGGCTATCACGTAAATGATAAATGGTGTGATTTCAGGGCCGCCTATGAGAGTCCTTCCGGACCGCTTCGCCTAGAAATCATCTGGTGCCATCATGACAGAATCACCGTTGGTCATCCTGGGAAGGCGAAGACCCTGTAGCTTATCTGCCGCACTTACAATTGGAAGGAATTAACCTCTCAGGTAGGCAAGTATTGTAAAGAGTGCCTACTCTGCAACCAAATGAAACTGAATAGCCAGCCTTTAGCAGGGTTGTTGGTACCAGTTCAAAAGCTGATGGGCTTGGACTTCCCTATTGGTTGATTTTTTTTTTTTTGAATTCTCCTGTATCTGATGTCTATGATGCTATCATGGTGGTAATGGACTGTTTTACAAAGTTCTCCCAATTTATCCCTTACATAACAACAGTCATCGCGGCAGAGATGTCTAGGCCTATTTGTTGCTAATGTGTTCACTCTTCATGGGGTCCCTCAAGAAATTATTAGCAATTGAGGGCCCCAGTTCACCTCTGTTTTTTGGGAAGAGTTGTGTAAGACTCTGAAAATCTGTCCCTGCAGTTCAAAAGCCTATCATCCACAATCATATGAGAAGATAGAACGATTGAACCAGTGCCTTGAACAGTTCTTGCGGTGTTACACTGCCACAGATCACTCAGATTGGGTTGCCCGTCTTCCCATGGACCAATTCAATTATAACAACGCACAACATGCATTGATCGGTTGTTCTCCCTTCTTCACCAACTATGGCTTCAATCCCGCCTTCAACATGGAGCACGGTTGTGGATCCAAGGTGGAAGAGGTGGTGGACTTTGCAATAATGATCAAGAAAGTACACTAGTGGGTGAGCACAAATTTAGATTCGGCCATGCAGGCATACAAGAAGCATGCTGATGGTAATAGATGGCTTGGACCTGCATACAAGGAAGAAGATCTCGTGATACTGGATGCTAAAAACATCCCTATCAAGCAATTATGCAAAAAATTGGGATCAAAGAGGTTTGGGCCATACCACATTGTCAAAAAGGTGGTCCACGCCTTGTACCAGTTAAATCTTCCCCCTTGTTTCAAATCTTTTCATATTTTTTTAGTACTAGATGGTCCCAACCCGAGGGGGGATTCATTGATGTTTATTGAATTAAGCCTGGGCTCCTAAGAGCCTGAGGCGAGGGAAGGGGATGGAGGAGGCATCGAGAAAGGGAGGGGGTTTGCGCGCAGAGCCGTGCTGCAGTGACAACTGAGCGGGGGAGGGTTGGCGACATAGTGCAGACCTTCAAGGCCATCTCAAAGTGTACCTGAAAGTGGGTGATCATGTGTGGAAGGGTCCACACCTGCTGGTCAAAGGCAGCACGAAGGAAGGAGTTATGGATGGTCCAGATGGCTGTGGCATAGGCGAGGACACGGAGGGGTCGGTGGCAACCAGGCAATGTCTGCTCAAACATGAGGTCTTGCACAGGGTGTCTAGACCAGGGCTGAGCATGGAGGAGCGCGCGGGCCTTTGGCCAAAATGTGGCGACACCTGGACAGGTGAAAAAACGATGGAGGTGGGAGTCAATAGGCTCCACACAGCGTGGGCATCTTCGGTGCTGGAAGGTAGGGACAGTCTGGTCCCCTGTCCTGTATGAACAGTGGAGCACCCTCCATAAGGTGTTGGACACCTTTGCTGACAGGATGGGGTGATAGACGTCCTTCCACAATTCCTTAAGGTCAAATCTCACGGAGGGAGGGAGGAGCTCAAGGAGTCTTGGGCGGATGGGAGGACGATCTTGGGGGTTTGAGGCGAGTTGTGACAACTTGTCCATTGTGCACAATTGCATGGCGACGGGGGCTGAGGCCAGGGCCTTCCCTTCTGTATGGGAAGGCATGGTGGATCCGCGCGCCTACTCGTTTCAGGGCAAGGAGAGCCTGGTTCCAGTAGGGGGATGAGGATGGTTTTAGGCGATGGCCTGGGTGGTTTGTGAGCCACTCCCCTAATGAGGTCAGAGATGCTCTAGGAAGACCCAGGGCTGCTGACACTGACTGGCGGAGGGCGGGCGCCCATTGGGGCATGGGGGTCGCGTCCCAGCAGACAATCGGCCATAGGAACTTCAGGAAGATTGTGGTGGCGTGAAATCGCGTGTCCAGAAGCCCTAGGCCCCCTTCATTGCAGGGTCGGGAAATGGTTGAGAGGGCCATTGGTGGATGGTTTGAGCCCCAGATCCAACAGCGGAGGAGTACATTGAGCCGCGTATAAAAGGCATCTGAGAATGGGCAGACGTGCGCTAGGAACCAGACTTTGGAGAGGAGGAACACATTGGCCATCAGAGCTCGACCCTGGGGGGTGATGTGCCGCCGGTTCCAGCTGGCAATCCTGTAGTTAACTGCTGCGAGGAGAAAGTCCTCATTGTCTTTTAGCGCAACTCCTTGTTGGTTGGTGAGAACGCCCAGGTGACGGAAGGTACCGCGCTCAGGTTCAATACCAAATGGTGGGGGGAAGGTGGGGGAGCCGACCTGTACAACTGTTGTCTTGGAGGTGTTGACCATGGCTTTGGACGCCTTGGTGTACCTCTCAATGGTCACATCAGCGAGGGCAACATCCCCAGGGAAGCCAAATGCAATGGCAGTGTCATCTGCAAATGCCATGGTGCGTGTGGGGGCTTTACCTGGGACCAGAATCTCTGTTAGCTTGTCCTGTAAGGAGGCCAAGAGGGGGTCAAGGGTGATGTAAAAAGGATAGGGCTCAGGGGGTCCCCTTGCCAGAGACCTTGTCCAACTGGTACTGCCACTGAAAACCCATTGGCGCCAGGACTCTGGTGTGGAGCTGGTCATAGAGCGCTGATATCCAGCGCCTAGCTGCGGGTGGGAGATGTAAGCGGGCCAGGGAAGCATCAATATACTTCCAGGCTACCCGATCATATGCTTTCTCCATATCCAGGAGAGCCACATAGCCATTCGCCTTACGAGAGTTAGAAGTCAAAGTCACGTGAAGGTCATTATAGTTGTCCCATAACGACCTCCCCGGAATAAAACCGTACTGAGATGGGGAGAGGCGAGGTGACACCCATTTGGTGATGCGGTTTGCCAGAAGCTTCGTGAAGAGCTTGTGGTCTGTGTTGATCAACGCTATGGGGCGCCAGTTCGCCAGGTTCTCAAGGTCTGACTTCTTGTGAATGAGGGTCGTGATTGAGCCTCTGAAGTCAGGGAGGACCTCGCCATTCACCAAGAGTGCAGAGAAGAGGTCGTGGAGGGTTCTGGCTATCACTGCAGGTTCCAGAAGGTACACCTTGAAGGGTATTCCATCTGGGCCTGGGGCTTTAAGCCGTAAGGATTTCAGAAGGGTTTCCATCACCTCCTGGATGTATATAGGCGCCAGTAGAGCCTCATCAGCCCGTGGGTCAATGGGCGGCTCTGGAGCCCGCCACAGGAAGTCTTGGATGTCCGATGGGTCCACCTGGGTGGCATGGAAGAGGCTGGAGTAGAAGCGGTGTAGTTCCTGCGTGATTTCCTCCTTATCTGAAGTGGTTGTAGTGCCAATCTTCAGTGCAGTAATATCCTGCGCTGTTGACCGGGCTTTCTGTTTCTGAAAGAAGAAGCGGGTGGGGCGTTCCCATTGAGCATAGTAACGAGATGTTGTAAAGTTTACTGCCCGTTCTTCCTGCAGTGTAAGCTCCAAGCGGAGTGCTTCCTGCGCCGCTTCCCAGTCTTCCAACCATCTGGGAGAGGGCGAAGGCTGGAAGTTTCGCTTCAGATGTCTGATTCTGGCTTCCGCCCTTTTGACTCTGGCGCGAGCTGCAGTCATCTGAGCTTTGGCACAGTTGTAAGCAACGCGGGTGATGCCCTCCTTGGTCACCGCCCATCTAGCCTTATGGTCAAGAAGGTGGGGTGGGGGGAGGTGAGAGTCTCCCGGATGGTCATAGACAGCTTCTCCTTAGTGAAGGGGTTGTTGAGAAGAGCTGGGGCAACCCTGGGCCAGAACCTACGCGACGGTCTAAGTGTGGTGGTGAGCACAACGGTGAGTGACCTGTGATCACTCAGATGGTTGTCACGAGAGATGGGAGAGGAGACGCGGCCAATTAACAGGGGCCAATCAGTGCCATATCTATGCGTGACGCTGACTGGAAAGCTCCTCCATCATACTGGATCCTAGTCATGCAACCTAGGCCAAACGCGGAGGGTGGAAGCGCATCTATAAAGCCACTCAGGCGAAGGAAATCCTGGAGGCGACTTGATCCAGGGCGTTCCTTTGCTGCAGGGGGGTAAGAGTCACGGACGCGACTTATGGTTGTGTTGAAATCTCCTAAGAGGACTGTATTCCGTGGGAGATTGAGTTGGACGAGCTCTTCCAAGAGACGATTCTGCTCCTGACCTGCATTAGGCAGGTAGATGCTTGCAGCGAAGAAGGAGAAGTCAGGAGTGGTGAGTTTGGCCAGTATGAGGCGGCCACCTAGATATTGTGAAAAATAATGGGTTTTAACCCGGGGATTCAAAACAATAAGGGCGGCATGGTTTGTCCATAAGGAGTTGCCTCCAAACTGTTCATTCCATGCAGATTGTTCGTGGGGGAGGATATGGGGCTCCTGGACAGCAGCGATGTCAATTTGTGCTGACTTGAAGTTTTGGAGGAGTCGGTCTCTCCGCTTAAAGTCCTGCAACCCATTTGCGTTGATGGATTGCAGGGCCAGGGTGCTGCCATGGGGACTCATAGCTGTTCCCCTCCATGTCCTGGGGGGTTGCCAGCGCTTAAACCTGCTGCTGTAAGGCGGCTAGTTTTGAGTCCTTTAGCTTGACTATTAGCTGCAATCCGTGAGGAGCGTCGAGGGTTCTGAGGGGAAGGAGAGGGTGGGGGGCGGAGGACCCAGTAAGCCAGCCTAGGATGCTGCCCCCGCTCCGTTGCAGGGGAAGGACCTGAGGGTGCTCAATGGTGACCTCCGCGGTGTCCTTATTTGATAAGTCTGAGTCCATATTCACTTCCTCCAACACTGCAAAGGATCCGCGTGAAATGGACTGTGGGGTTGGGGTAGGACCCTTTGAGGTGGCACTTCTACCGCAGGCCGCGGGTTGCCAGTCCATGCTGGTGGGCATAGCTCCATTGGGAGCTGAGGGTTGATGCGATAAATCGCTGGTGGAGGTTGGTGGGGGTGCCGCGGAACCCTGAGTGGGGGTGGCTGACTAGGGGTACCCTGTTGGAGATGCCTTGCGCTTGGTGAGAGAGGGAGTTGACTCTGGGAGATTGGAGGGGGTGCCCACTGGAAGGGGGCATGAGCGGGAAGGTATCCCATACCAATAGTGGGGCTAGCTGTTTCAACTGCTAGGCGTAAGGCCTCAGGGGACAGGTCTTGAACGGGAACCCATTGTGTGGGTTGTGGAATTGCTGCTGCGGCCACGTGGGATTGTTTTGGCCTGGTTTAGGCCCCTGGGTGGTGGCTAAGAGGGCTTGTTTTCGAGCTGTGCAGCCACTATACAAGTGTCCAAAGGCGTTACACCATGAACACCGGGGGCGCGCCAGATCAGGGTCGACAAAAAAGATCTCAGGGCATTCCCCAACTACCGCCACACGAGGAATAACCTCAATGTTGCGGGATACAGTGGGGTAGGGGATGAACGACGCCCTAGCAGTGTGAGCTCTTTCAGTGGGAGCATAGTAAGAGGGGACGCTAAAGTCCACTGAAAGAACAGACCCAAACTCCATTAAACCACGATGGAGCGCCAGTTTAAGAGACTCAGGATCAACAGTCGTTAGTAGGTTGGAAAAAGTAACCCATGAAATTTTCTCCAGGTGAGAGCGTGTGCAGGAGATGCGAAGAGATCCACGTGGAATAATGACCTGGAGGGTGGCAGCATGGTCAGCAAGGGCAGCTTCAGTGAAGCCCACATCGATGTAGTGGCCCTCCACTGATTCATGGATGGTGGTGTTAATTGGAAATGTCTCCTCAATCGCTGCAAAGTATGAGAAGTAATCCTCTGTATAGAATTCAACAGGGTTATGCCCATAATAAAGGCGAATTGCGTGGGAGAGGGTTGAGTGAGGTAGAGCTTTTTGCGCTCTAGTTTCAGCCCATTTCTTCTTAAAATCAGCAATAAATGCCACTTCACGGGGATCAGCTTTGAGTAGCGTTGGTGCCGGAGGTTTTTGCCACGCCCCAGTGGCTCCTTTGGTACGTTTGTGTTTGTTTTGGGCTGCAATCGCAGGTTGAGTGTGAGCTGGTGGTTTGAACAAGTTTGTGGAGTTCCCTTGTTGCTGGAATGTTACAGCAGTTGCTGGAGTCATATTAAATTGAGGGGCGGATTGTTGGGCCTCGCTAAATTGGGGAGGCCCATCCAGATTGGACTTAACTCCAGCCAATTGGGAGGAGGGCGACGTATCATCACCATCTAATCTATTTGGTAAATTCAGTCTAAGTATTTGCTATGATTTCGTGGGCAAAAATCACTGGCTGATTGGTGAATTGGTCGTTTTCAGCATATGGAAATAAAGTGCCGACTTGAGAAGTGCTGATTATGGGGTTTAAATGGGACGGGTGAGATTGGAACTGGTGTGAAGTTCCAAAATCTGAACCATTTAAATCCCCATTGGGAAGAGTAGATTGTCCCAATTTGGTGCTTAGTGAACCAGAATGTGCAGCTAATCCAACCTTACATCCGAGGGTTTGGGGGTCAGGTGATTGTTGGGCCTTGCTAAATTGGGGAGGACCATCCAGATTGGAATTAACCCCAGCCAATTGGGAGGAGGGCAATGTTTCATCACCACAATCTATTTGGGTAAATTCAGCCCGAGTATTTGCTGTAATTTTGTGGGCAAAAATCATTGGCTGATTGGTGAATTGATCGATTTCAGCATATTGAGATAAAGTGCCGACTTGAGAAGTGCCGATTATGGGGTTTAAATGGGACGGGTGAGATTAGAACTGGTGTGAAGTTCCAAAATCCGAACCATTTGAATCCTCATTGGGAAGAGTAGATTGTCCCAATTTGGTGCTTAGTGAACCAGAATGTGCGGCTAATCCAACCTTACATCTGAGGGTTTGTGGGCCAGGTAGCTGGGTATCGCCCCTCATGGAGGGAGCCAGAAACACGGCGTCAGCAATAATAAATGGGGCTGAATTAGCTGACACAATGGGGGAGGTGAATGCCTGGATGGGCTGAGTTGCATTCAACTGAGCAGGCGCCATTAAGACAGTGTGGGTGATGGCCTCCTTGGTTGGAGGGGGCCCAGCGGGTTGGTGGGAGGCAGCGCACACAGAGCTGTTAGGCGTGCAGGTTGCAGAAGTGCGATCAGGTGAACTGGCGCTAGTTGAAGTAGCTCCAGGTTGGGGGTGGTGCCTGCTTTCATGGCTGCTGCTTGAGAGTGGGTGATTCTGGTTGACCCTGAGGTGGGTAACCGAGGGTTGCTTCGTTTGGGGGTGGTGCTGGCTCGTTTGGCATAGCCTGCGGGTTCTTTTGCCGGGTTTCCCGCCATATTTGCTAATAGTTTTCGTAAATCTCTTTAGTGGAGCTAAATTTCAGGCTGAATTGATTTTCGAAAAGTGATGCTTAGCAGAAAGAGAGACTGTTTCAAATCTTTTCAGTATTCCACAAAAGCAAGATTGCGTCATTTGAGGGCCCCCCACCAGAGACTCCTGAAGCTTATCTCATGGATGGGGCACCAGAATGGGAAGTGGAGAAAAAAATGTAGCCTCCCATTGGGTAAGAAGAAGACCTGAGTGTCTTGTATATTGAAGAGATTTATGCAGCAGACAACAGTTTTGTCCCAGCACACAATTGAACCCATGCCCAAGATTTAATTTTAGCATTCCACAAGCGTTTCCCTAAGGCTTCAGGATAAAAGTTTAACCAAGCTGTTGCTGCTATAATATTGTCCCCAGCCCATAAAAGCTTTCCTTGGTGAATGCCCCTGGAGGAGGGGTGGAGCCCAAAAAAGAGGAGAGAATAATGTCATGTTTACATGACATTATAGAGGTGACCAACAGCAGGGACAAGGCTGGGCGGCAGAAGGTCCAGAAGATGAAACTTTAGGCTCTTCCTGATCCCAAAAACACCTTGGATCAACGGTGGGATACAGTTGAGGTACGCACAGGTTGATACAAGTGATGTGCCTAAAGCCCAGCCCCTTGTTTCAGCTCTAGGGTTAAAATGAACGAGTTTTGAGTCAAATGATAACAGGACAATTTGGTTAATCAGGGAATGGAGGTTTAAAAGCTGGTCCATTTACAAAATCGTGAGCTCAGGTCAGATTCAACTTTAGTCAATTACTAGAGTAAAAGCGATTTTGAGGTATGTGACCCTTTCAGATTGAAGCGTGTGTCTATTGGTGCACCAAGGATTGGGAAACTTCAGCCAATCTAAAAATACCAGATCTGGCTTAAGTATCTTTGCTTGAGACCAACGTTTCTCATTTGTCATCTTCCCAAATAAACCCCATAGTTTTTATGTTTTTTCAATATGTGGACTTGAGCGCACCTGTGTGGTGAACTCTTTGATAAGGTCTTGTAAAATGTTAGCCATTTTATATTACTTAGAATCATTACAGCCTCAGGTACTTCGCTGGTTCTACCAGGTTCCCTTCAAACCTAGTCACCAGAGCACTCTAACCCTGTACCAAACTTGGTTAGGAGCAGCCCTTTGGGCCACTGCCAAGTTTTTCTGTTTGCTCAAATTATTATTCTCACCACGCTCAACACCCTTGCCCTATGTATTCTTAGCTCCAGATCCCTCTACTGGGCTATTTTATATTATTATCATAATGAATTTTAGTTCCCTTGCGTTGGTCATCAGCATTGAGAACCACCACGATGGGTTTTGGAGAGTTATAGACACTCTCTTGACAAAAACACTATTTTACACCTATTTTGCTATTTAGAAAAATGTGCTGAAGTCAATTATGCTGAAAAATAATGGTAGTTATGATATATGAGCACTTATCACACTAATGTAGGTTCAGAAACTATAGATTCTGTAAAACTTAACTTGTACAATTTATTAGAGCATATATTATAAAATTAAACAATGATAAAAATATAACAGTTTGTGAGTAATTATAGAGCAAACTTATCTATCTACTTCATTGCTAATCTGTTTAATTAAAGATTAACTATACAGATTGAAACATAAATAGAAATAAATAAATTAATATAACTATTATAGAAAGTATTGTTCTCCTTTTACTCAGAATAAATTTTTTGGCAATTTTTACGGTTAATTAAAAGTAAAACCAAATCGCCCGCCATAAATTTGCTCTGATGTCATCAGATTCCCTGCCAGCTGCCCCAGTGTGGGGCAGTGGCAAAACTCCACCCAACATTTTCCATCCGACAAGAAAATGTGCTCAGACTGGCTCACCCAGTCATTCCAAACCCATGGGACGATTTGTTCCTCCCAAGGATCTTGACACCCACCTTGCATGATCCCAAGCAGTGCCCCAATGCCCCCTGGTGCTCCCTCAGAGCAACATGCGTTTTGACCTTAGGGTCAAATATGGGATACTTTTCCCATACAATGACCAAGCCATTATTGAAATGGCTCAGGCGATAATGACACCAGCCTGTTTTATTGACTTTGTCCCCTATAAAGGGGTATTTTGATCTTGGCTTCACTTGTGAAGCTGATGCTGCCACTGCAGCAACGGTGCCCCTGGTCTTCCAGGATACTCCTCTCCCAACAACACGCACCCATCTCTCAGCGGACACCACCTTGGTTGTTCAGTTTGCTGGTTTTCCTACCCATCTTCCACCTGAGGTGCTCCACCAGGAGCTGATGGAAGGTTTGGCAGCCTATGGCTCCAACCCCATCTTGCAATTTGTGGTACCAAATGGGGCCACATGCCTTGCTAAGCCTCGAGCATATGCCACAATCAGCCCTAAATTATACAAAATTTCCCAATCAATTCCCCCTTGTGATGCTATCCCTTCTGCCCCCAACCATCCATTCTGGGCCCTCATTGAGGGCGGATGGATGATTTGTCAATCCTATTTCGAGTTAGACAACTCAAAATGCAAGTGCCCATATCTAGCAGCTTCTGATAGCGCTGATAGTTTGTTCAATGGCTACCAATCAGCTGCCCACCTTGTGCCAATTATGACATGGGGTACAATCCTACCTCCCCCTCCCCCAAAGCCTGTTGCTGCAGCTGCACCTGCAGCCACAAATGAGCCTCCACCGTGCCCCAGTGCCATGCATGAATCTTCCAATTAAGCGCAGGATTGGACCCCAGTCTGATCCCATGCAGTATCCAATAAAACAACCAATCCTCAACCATACGCCAATTCCTTGATTCAATTTGTCCAGAACCCATGGGAGTTTTTGGATAAAATTGATGAATCAGGTAATATCATCAAAGAACCATTGCTGCAAGTTGATCAATTCTGAAATGCAAAATGGGATGCAAAATTCCCCCTCATTTATATGCCCCAAAGCTAAACGCTGAACCATTCCAGATTTGACCACCAGCTTGCAGTAGAAGCAGCCACCACACCAGATTGCCGTCCCCTCCTCAAAGCCACTGCTAAATAAGTGGCAGTGCTCTCAGGAGGAATTTCACCTCCTGTTATCCCCAAAAATTTTACTCCAAAAAGTAAGATTAACTTAAAACAGCTTCACAAAAATGACACCAAAGCTATCCAGAACGTGGTAACTGTAGCACGAAATATGAAATCTAAGATTACCAAACCAACATTTCAACGTTTGTTAAATTACCAGACTCCTGCATTAAAGCCAAAAAGGGTTTAGCTGATTATTTCAGCCATTTTTATGGTTGGCAATTACTCAGAAGTACCAATCATCAGTGATATTGACCACATACCACTGATGCCCTGACGCCCTTGCTATCTGCCTTGACACACACCCTACTCTGGGAATAGATAGCTGCTGCTGAAGATGAGCCCCCAATCCCC
Organism: Massospora cicadina; assembly: GCA_022478985.1. Lineage (NCBI taxonomy): Eukaryota > Fungi > Entomophthoromycota > Entomophthoromycetes > Entomophthorales > Entomophthoraceae > Massospora > Massospora cicadina. Next base: position 46,043 of record JAKSZP010009778.1, read on the forward strand.
CTCCCCTTCTGCCATGGAGGGATAAGCAGTTTCCGCTGCCCACCTGGTTGGTTGTTTGGTTTGATGTGATTCATTAATTGCTCATTTGGGCATTTTGTTTAAATCATTTAGTTACGTTAGCTTAGTTTAAGTTGTTAGTTTGGTAATGTCCGTCTCCTGGTTGGCTATCTCAGTTAAATAAATATCATAGAAAGTATCCCTTCTGGATAAATATTGGCAATTGGGCTCATATTTAAATTTCCATATGAAGAGACTGTTTGTCAAACTGCAGCTTCACTTGCTGTAAAAATTAACAGATATAATTTTATTTTTATATGATATATCAATATCAAGTTATCATAGAGATCCTTACCCATGACATAACCAGAAAAATCTGAGTTTGATCCAGAGGTGGAAAAACTTTCTATGATGGAGTTGATCCTGCTCAGGGTTAATGTTGATGTTTACTTTCTTTCAGTAATGTCCGTCCCCTGGTTGGCTTGCATCAAATAGGTATAATATGTTATCATAGAGATGCCAATATTGCATGTTCCTGTTAGGATGACTATGTGTTAATAGAAAACTGGCCTCTGAATGCTGCAGCTTTAGAATCCACAACAGTAGGCACTGACTACTCAGCTGCGCACCATTAGAATTAGGTAGGAAGATTGGTCAGGAGTTCTTGTCATTGGGATGTCACAACTTCCAACAGTTAGGTTTGTTCACACGCCAAGGGTTCCTCTCTAAGAGAGGTCATTATGTGTGCCCCTTAATGGGTTATACTTTTAACAAAGCCAAACTGTGAATTTTAATATAGATTTGGACCAAAATAAGCTAACAGAAACTTTTGAAGGTATGGTTTTTTGAAAGTAGATAAAATATAACCCAACATAATACCTAAGGTAGACTGATTGGTTCTAAACTAAACTGGGGAGAGGGAGCTGCTAGTGAATTGCAGTAGTGGGATTGATTTCCAGTTTTGGGTTTATTAATTGTTAGTTACAAACCCCAATTTTGCCTCAATTATATCAGCTAAAGCTTCTAAGCTATTCTCAAGATGTTTTTGTAGCTTCTTAAACATCTGAATTCATCTTTTTTGTGTTCATAATAAAGTTGGATTTGAATCCCACTTTCGCCTTTTTTGTTTCAACTATTTGCTTAATTTTAGCTTATCAGGTAAGTTATCCCCACTCAGGTTGACTTCTGGTTGAGTCCCTTGTTGGGGACTGACAATATGAACCTTTGTGGTGATCTTCTATTGATTTTAAAATACACACAAAGTTGTTTAATTTTTTAAATAAAAATTTGCAGATTTTGCCACTTGAATGGATTGGGCTGAGGAGGATGGAGAAAAGTATTGGACAAACAGGGAGGGGCAGCCACCATCCATCTCTCATCCAGGGTGTGTCCTAGGTTATAAATATGAGTGAGTGGCTGGGTCTTGGGGTTTGGCCCCTCTTTTGGTCTAAGGGGTGCATTCTCCTGTCAAGCTTATAAGCTGGAGCAAAGGGCCTTACAGTTCCTTATTCTAGCACTACCATTCAGGGTATTTTACAGTCAAATTTAATTGATTTAATTACTCTTATATTGGTAGATCAGTATTAATATGTTATGGAGTTAATTGAACATGTCAACTAAACAACCATACAAAACTGCTTAGCTGAAATCACAGCAATGTCACCTATGCTTTGATCCACTATTCTAGAAAGCATATGTATAAAGATAAGACTGTAATAGTAATACAAAAAACTCAGTTAAATTTAAATAGATAATTTATTGACCCATTAAGCCTATTTAGAAAAGTAGGTGAGATTGGTTGATCTTAGGACAGATAACCCACATAAAGCTTTTTTGTGCAATCTGGTTGTAGACAAAAACTGCACTAGAATGGTAGCAAAATGTATTTTGAGAACTTTTCTTTCTCGTTGCAAACACTTTTGCAACCCATTCAATTCAAGACTAAATCTAGTTTGATAATCTCATAGAGGGGATTAGTCTGCGCCCATGTCTGGGAGCAGTTGGGCAAGCAAGGCAAGAGGAGCAGGTGGAAGGCCCGCGGCCTCTAACATTCAAAAACGCCCCGGAGAATCCAGCGGAATAGAAAAAAATCTAAAAAACTGGTGGTCACAATTTCCCCGGAGATACTCGCGTGGCAAGCACGATGCAACCAGTACATCAACACGCCACATTCCCAGCCACTTTTGTCGGTGGAATTCGGAGTCCGTGTGTATCTGGACATCCAAAAAATGGCCCTATGGGAAAAATTTTGTGAAGATGTACACAAAATTTTCCTGACCGCAGTGTACGTTGCACCTCACTCCATGTCACGCGGTTGGCTGGACCTAGGTTTTGAAGCAAAATAGCAGCAGATGAGGCTGCAGCGGTGAATAGTGGTCAACCTCCCTGAAGGGTAATGGGTCGTCAAAACTAAATGCACCAGATGGACAAAATCAAACCAAATTTTCCTCACATTTGACTTTTTGCCTACTATGGTAAAATGTGGCATTTTGGAGCAACACCTGAAAGATGGTCTCGCCATATATGGCAAAATACAATCTTTTGAAATGCAACGTTTCACACTGACGCCACACCTGTGCACCGGCAAAGCCATTGCAGTTCTGACCCCAACCGAGGAGATCGTGAAGGACCTAACCCAGATCCAACACTCCACCTTTATTGACATCGCAGGGCACACCACCCACCCATTCCAGGTAACCGTGGACAGCGCGCCCCCCATTTACACCCACTGTGATGCATTTGGCCATAAGGTGCATGCATGCCCCATCAAAGAGGGCATCACATTCCAAGAGCACCCCTCAGTGGCCATGGCCAGTGGAGAGGTGCACTATGAACCAACCGCAAGCACCAAGGAGGCTTTCCCGTGAGGAGCACAAGGCTGCTACCTATTGGTAAAGCCCATCTCCCCGCAGGAGCAGAAGAAGGCCAAGCAGGCCCATAGGACCGCGACCAAGGAAGTGGCCAAGGCCACCACCACCATCCCACACTCACAACGCCAGGAGGACATGGAGACCTTTGTGGTGGAAGCAACTCGGGAATCCATCACCCAATCAGATTGGGAGGCCCATGCCGAACGGGTCACTCAATCCAAGGATCCAATGGGAGATTTGATCTCACCCAATTGCTGCACCCAAGCCCCCGTCAAAACTGACTTGGGACCTATATTCAACCAAAAAAAAATTTTTTTGCCCCACTCAGTGGGTGCACCAAACTTATCTGCACCGCAAAAAATTCGTCCAACGTTGGGAAAACAAAAAGTGAAGGCCAAAGCCAACGTGACTCTTTCTGCAAAAATTAATAAAAACCCTGATAGCGTTGCTACTAATACCCACGCTGCTGTGAAAGCCTGTGGGGACCTGGAAGAGGCTGGTGGGCCCGGGGCCCACCCCTCGCACCTAAGGTGTGATGGGGAAACCTTCACTCTAGGGACGCTGAATATCGCTGGACTCAAGGCCTCCCCATCCCGGGCTAGGAAACTGAGTTTTTTACAAAACAATTTACCTGTGGATATCCTGGCCATCCAGGAGTCCCACTGTCCACGAGGTTCCAAGGAAGCTTGGAAAACAATGCTCCTACCATCCCTATCCTTTTGATTGAAGCACTGTGGGGTGCTAATTTGGAAAAACAATTTTTTCAAATTTGTATCTTCAGAAACATTCCTAAATGGCTGAGTGCTCGTTGTCACCTTCTCATGGGCCGATGTTGCACACAATCATCAACATTTATGCCCCAAACGGTGCACATGAGCGTTGGGAATTTTTCTCGTTGGTCAAATCCCTCCCGCTACCCCCTGATTCTTTCCTAATTGGTGACATGAACTGTTGGCTAACCTCACCAACGGACCAGTGGCCACCCTCACCCCACGCCCCACAGGGTCACATAGAACTATGCGTTCTAAAAGCCACCCTTGGGTTAATGGATGCGCTGCCATGACATGCCCCACTGCTCAAAAACATGACGCGTCCCCACGTCCACAACAGCCAATTAAGGTCCATGACCCGCATCAACCTTATTCTAGCACCAGCGAAATTCCAACCCCACATCTCCCACTTCAAAACAACGAAAATGGAATTCTCTGACCACCGACTGTTCTAATAACATACCACTTACCCGTCACAGTTGCAAAGGCCCCACATTGGTGCAAAATCCGCCCCCCAGAGCTCGCGTCGCTAGGATTTTCCATGTGGGTGGAAGAGGCAACTTTGGCAAAATTGTTTGTTGCACCGTTTTGTGCAGACCCCATTTCCACATGGGCAACTTTCAAAGAAGACACCATCCGCCACTATCGCCATCTCTCATCCAGATGCTCACAAGCCACATCGGCAGTTATATTGTGCGCGCTGGTGGAATTGGCCCACTCTGAAGTCCAACATTCCAGCCTCAGGATATAGCCCTGCATGGGGCCAGAAGTGGGCGGAGGCAGCCGCCCACCTCAACGCACTTGAAAGGCAACACAAACATTTGTTTGTGTCCAATACAGGGCCACACGCATCACTAAAGGCAACAAGTGCACCACATACTTCTTCAAAAAAAATTTTACACCACGCCAGAGCGTGGCCTGCACACAGGTGCAAAGATCGGATAATTCTATTGTGGATACACTGGCCAAAGTGGCAATCAAAGTGTAAAGATATTACTCTGAGTTATACTGAGCCGAACCAATTCAGCCAGCCAAAATGGTGGAATTTCTCGACTGAGCTCATATCCACACCATTTTCTGATACCTGGAAATAATGAATTTAATTGCTCTGAACAAATTATGGACTATCATTCATGGTGCGCCAAACCGAAGATGCCCAGGCCCAGATGGCATTCCATATGAGTTCTACAAAAAATATTTTAAATATATATCCCCATAGTTGCTAGCCTCACTCAACCAAAGCCTGTTGGAAATGCGCCTCCTACCAGGAGGACATGAGGCCTTTACGGTCACACTCTTCAAGAAAGGGGATAGGCTAGACTTAGCCAACTGGCGCCCCATTTTTCTAACAAACACAGACACCAAAATTTTAACCAAAATCATGGCTAACCGTTTAGGGACTGTAGCATCTGCCACCATCTCCCCAGAACAATTTAGTTTCATCCCCAGAAGGTCGATTTGGGATAACGTGCACTCTGTGGCTAATGTGTGTCATTCCACAGCCTCTGGGGCACTTGTATTCTTGGACCAACAAAAGGCCTATGATAGAGTAAACTGGGAATACCTTAGGGCCTGCCTCCAACAATTCCGCCTACCTCCCCGCTTCATTAACTGGGTGATGCTGCTCACGGAATCTGCAACAATGGCAGTGCGCGGCCCAGGTTTCCTAACGGAAGTAGTCCGTCCTCAAAGGGGCCTGCGATAAGGGGACCCCCTTAGCCCACTCTTATACAACTTCAGCCTTAACCCACTACTGCGAAATGTGAATGCCCAACTCACTGGGGTCCATTTGCCAGGCCAAACCCCAGTCAAGATGATGGCATTTGCAGATGATTGCGTGGTGGGGGTGTCTAATAACAAAGATGCACGCGCGCTTGAAGCCCTCATTCAGGAATATTCCTGGGTAAGCAACGTGGCACTGAACGCCTCCAAAACCGAAATCATCCTCCTTGGTCAGTTTCAGAACTGCTGGGCCCCAGCAAGTAGTTCCCAACCTGGCCCATCTGCTCGCCCACGTCCACGCCTTACTAACTCAAAACACACCGCTCCACTGGTGCTCCCCTTTGTGCCATGACCTACCATAGGACCGGTACAACATCTGGGGTGTGTGGTTGGAGGCAGGTGGATACGCGTCAGCAGTAATGGAGTGCCATATACTGGACAACGTGATGAAGCGAATCGCCTCTCTCAGAGCCCACCCTACTACCCTCACTGGCAGGGTTGTTCTTGCCAACTCTATGCTCCTATCCAAAGTCTGGTTTGGAGCCCACGCCATCCCCTTCTCCCCAAGCTTCTTCAAATCACTGTATGCTTTGCTACAAGGTTGGCTTTGGTCAGGCCGCCCTCCACCAGTACGGCTAGAGGTCATGTTTGGCCCTCATCATCATGGTGGCATGGGCCTACTTGACTTCAAAGCCCATGCCGCCAAGATCCTGGGCACCTGGATTGCGGCCATCACTGCTCCTACACTCCCATCCCAACACTGGTCCTGCGCGGCCCACTCCAACTTCTCCCGAGCCTTGGGCCTCAACAATCCATCAAACCCCCACTCCCTGATGAAATACCTCGCATCAAACACATCGGCCACAGGTCCTCACAGGACCAAAACCCACTGCAAACGAATCCTACTCTCCATGCGAAGCGCAGAGTGGAGAATTCATATTAGTGGACATACAACCTGAAGAGGCCGCTCCTCTCCTCAGTTCACACAAGAGGTACAGGGGCTACCCATCCATGATGGCGTGATCCCCATTTGACCCCAAGTCCTATCCAGGGTGGACTACCTGGACATGATGGACATCCTTATTCCACTGAGACCCAAAAGACTATCTGGAAATATGCACACCATCCTTTGTTGCAGCCTCAAGTCCACTCCCATGTGTGGCACTGCCTGAGGTGGGTGTATCGTACAGCTGAGCGCTCTAATACTTTACACTCATCCTGTGTCATGTGTGGCCAGTATGGAACGCTGTTTCACCACCTGGAGAAGTGCCCCACCTCTAAAGTAATATGGCGCGAAGTCCAACGTCTGCTAGGCCAGGATCAAACACATCCCTTCAGTCTGTCAAGAGATATGTTTGCTTCATCAATGGCCTCCCCCTCCCACCCTCCCTCCATGCTCTGGTGGTTGCAATCGCCATGTGGACTATCCACACGATTGTCTTGGATGCCATCGCTGGATCCATCCCCACCCTCCCTGAAGCTGTCCACAGATTCTAGTCTCATTTGGTGAATCACTTTCAAGCATGGATGTTTGGATATCTCCCACTGAGTCGGCAACAGCTGGTCTCCTCCTGGTTCCCAGTCTGGTTCATCAAATCAGACCCCTTCCTCCACACGTGCTCAATAGTGGCTACGTCCCCTACACACGTTCCCTCCCCTTCCCATAAGTGGCGTTCCCGCTGGCAACAAGAGATAGCATTGCTTCTCTGGGGTGCCTCCCCTGGTACTAAGTTTTGTCTCGTCTGAGTCATATTCGGAAGTGTCCGTCCCATGGTCAGCCTTCCCCACAATAAATTTAAAATTTAAAAATGTATTTTGAGAGGATAGCCGCCTACAAGAATATTTTAATGCCTCTTAGCAGAATCAAACCACTGACCTTCCCCTTACTAGGGGGACGCTCTGCCATCTGAGCCAAAGAGGCTTGAGGCTATAACAATTTAAGGCTAAGTTACCAGAAATTAATTTATTTATTTCACTTTTATATCATAAGATGACTATCAATAAGTTTTGGAAATAGTTGAACTTATCATATCAATATAATAATACCAAACTGATTACTGAAATAGTACCGATATCAATCATGTTTTGATATAATAATATGATTTGATTTTATTTTATACTAAATGATTTAGTTGAACTTTTATATTGATCTAAGCTATTAATAAGTTTAAATTGTATTTAAATCTTTTTATTCAAATATTTACCAAAATGCTTAGATGAAATGATAGCAATAATTATTTATTCAAGATAGGATGACTTGGTAATGATACTGCACTGATTAATGGGGAAAGGTGAGATTGAAATCAATGAGAAAGGAAGATAAATCCTGGTAAACCTCTATGTGTAGCATTATGATAAGCTAGGAACTCCAATGGCTACCTTGCTACTTGCTATATCAGTTTAGAGCATTGATGTGCAACGCCAACACAGTCTTACATCATCCCCTATCTAAAGTTCATTTACTGGGATCAAACTTGGAGGCAATGATAGCAGATATTGCACATGCTTTGATATAATACTAGCATCCAGATAACCAAGCTTTGCCACAGTGTTTATAATTTACCAGATTGTCAGGAAGTTGATATGACTGGATGATATGCTAACCATACTAACGGATCAGAGGAGGAATAAAGATGAGTCTCAGGATTGACAGAAAAGGTCTACAAATAATAATTGAAAGAAATGTCAACCATTCAGCAAATTGAGGGGAATTATGCTGAGATTCAATATAAAAGAGAGCTTCTAGAAAAGTGAAGATGAATAGAAGACTACCAATCTGAGGATGCATCCAGCTTGGGGACCAGGATATAATGAGTCACATGGAGGATTGAAGGAAAGGTCTTTTTTATATGATTAGGTTGTTGCAGATAAGTCTGCAAATTAGTAAAAATAATAAAGGTCAAAATAAGGGGCGATAGCTCCATATATAGTTTATTGAATCTATTAGAATTGGCAATCTTCATATCATCTGATTTGGTTGCTCAGTGGCTTATACCTGGTGCAAACTGACTCAGTGGAATCAAGACTCTACGCCAAGAATTAACAGTGGTGCTCACTACAGGGGGCCACTAATCAACTGTAGTTCTTTGATGCTAAGATATGATGATGAGCTCTCCGTTACAACATAATTTGATCAGATTCTGCATGCGTTATGCAGAAGAAGCAGGTGAGGCACCTAATAAGAAACTAATATTATTCACTGTAACCAAACTTGGTAATGATGAAGTTATGATCAATCTGCAATTAGAAAACTGCCCTGATCTGACAGCTGACCAACAAGGACGCTCCATCAATGTGACCCCTCAGCAGCTGCAGGATATTATGGAGTGGCTGTTGCACAAATATTAATTATATGAAGATAAGGCGGGGAGTATGCCTTGAGTTTGTTTTATAACCAACAAGACCAAGAGAATTTCTACACCATGTACATGTCCTATCTGGACATGACTACAATGGGGTTGTCTCACCGCCTTGGTACCCACAGAATCAAGGAGTATCTAGTCACTTATGTGCAGCCATCAATACGCCAGCTACTGCATGTGCTGGCTCACCACAATATATATATTGGAGATGTAATGCAGTTTGCTTGAGCACAGCAAAATGATACTCGCCTCCTTCTCAACCGCCTCAATCACTATTTTTGGAGGTACAGGGGGCGCTGGTACAAATGGACTATCATGTTGGGGACATCCACCGTCAATTGGATATTTTGGTACCACAGTTAAATCTAGAGTTACCCTGGGTAATAGGAGAACTGTTGGATCAGCATGGCCTATCGATGGAATGGAT
>JAKSZP010009779.1:0-55066 GCA_022478985.1 Massospora cicadina
GTAAGGGCTCATTGGTTAAGAATTAAGGAATGAGCGCCTGTCAGGTTTGGAGGCACTGGCAGCAGAGGGTTTAAGCATGGTGCAGTCCTTCTTGATCCAGCGCAACATGACTATGGGTGCCATTCTTGAATTTCAGCCGGAGTCGACTTTTGCCGACCTGTCCGATATGAATCCGACTGAACCAAAGCGCAAGTATAAAACTAAGCGCCACCAGGATAACCCTTTTCTTGCGATCTGCGAAGACCCTACTAACGCTGTCTTCTGGGTTCCTGCCCAGTTTCACCCCGAGGTTGCCCCCAACGAATTTGACGCTTGGATAAAAAAGCGCACTAGCGCACTAAGTACTAATGAGAAGCATGCCACCCGCCGCAAGTCCATCCTTGCCCTCCACTCTTACACTTCGGAGCAGCTTACTAACGAGTGCAAGATGCCTCCTATTTCAGAGTCCCCCACAAAAGATCACGGTAAAGCCGAGCTCCCTATTCCTGCGGTTCCTCTGTCTCCATTGATTAGGCGCCACACATATAATAATGAATCAAAACGAAAAGGTAATCGCCTAGAATACTTGCCCTTAATTTTTAGATCTTCTTATAAAGAAAGAGAAGGGCGAGCTTGTTGTCCTCCCAAAAGCCGATGCTGGCTTGAAGCGCTCAGCTAGAGCCAGGCCACGCAAAGATCTATCTAATAGACCGGATAGGAGGTGTCAAGCTAGGACCGAGCCTAAGCCTTCTTCAACCGTGCCCCTTAATAGCGTGGTTTCTCCCCAAAAAACCACATCGAAGCCCGTTGTGGAGGAAAGTAACGATAAAGATCTTTTAGATGAGATCAATAGTCTTTTATCCACAAAAATTGTTATTAAGGATAAAGGTAAGCACCTCCCGCAATCAGATGTTTATCCGACAGACGTATCAAAGCGGTTCACAAAAACCCTCACTCAGCTGGATAGTCAGGACCGAAGAGTTAGTATCATGACCAGTATGAAGCAAAAGATAAATGGTGCTGCCCCTGACCTCTTCGATTATTTTGATGCCCCCGTCCAGGAGGTGGTGGCGCCAACCGCACCATCTCAGGAAAGCTCATTTGATTCGACATCTTCTGAGAACACAACTAGCTCAAGCTCACACAGCCCCTCCGAGACTTTTGAACTATCACTATTGCCCTCCCCTACCCCCAATTTGGATTCGCCTAATTCTTATCCAAATTCCAGTGCCTCATCCCAACTTACGCTTATTGCTGACGAGCCTGCTATTGATTCAAGCGCCTCTTCTCAACTTTCTGTTTCAGAAGCGACATCGCGCAAGTCTAGCGACTCTAATGGCGCCTCTTCTCTCAAAAGCACCGTGCCCCCCAAGGGCTCACCCACACGTAATGCTAAGAAGCCCTTTTCGTGGTTCTGGAATAGCGAGTCCTTAAGTGATAAGAAGGTTGAGGCACAAAGGATGACATATAATGAACGTCCCAAACTCTTTTCTCCAAAAACTGCTCCTCCTAAGAGAATTCCCAACTGTAGCAAAATTCCTTTTGAAATGGATCTGAGTTCATCCCCTATCAAGCCCAAGGCTAAAGCAAAGCAAAAACCCAAGTCTAAAATTAGCTCCTTTTTCTTGGGTAAAAATAAGACTAAGCACATGGAGGACAACCCCAAGAAGGAGCTGGAGCTGCAAAGGCCGAGCTTATCACATTTTCCTGATTGTGACCCATATGATCTCCCCCCTCACGTGGAGCAACAGCTTTACCGTCTTTCACATCAGAAGTTGGCTGTTATCAAGCGCCCCATAGCCCAGCAAGTGCTCATTTCTAACCTCATGTTAGCTTACCTTCGTGCTGTCAACCCCAGCTTTCGCTCCCAGCAAGCTTGCGTCAAACCTAAAGGTCCTGTGCCACGCCCTCGCTCCCCCCACCTCATCTCCAAAGAACGGTACAAAAATAGCCGGCGCCTTCCCATCAGCTCTTCTTCTGAAGATGAGATTTCATCCTCCGACTCCAGCTCTGATGACGATTCTCCTGGTTCCTTTGGTTTCCACGATAGCCCAAGACTCACGTTGGCTTAGTTGGGTCCACTTTTTGTTTCAACTGTAATTGCCTCACCTCAGTAAAATCAACTCTTCCCTATAACCCCCTTTATAAATAATTTACTGTCTTGAATAAGCCACGGATCCGCTATATCCAACTTTCTTTGAATACCTAATAAATCTTCCTCTGGCGGTTAATGATATTTCTTGGGTTGTCTTCAGCCATAGGTGGTTTTCAGCTTATCATGTTTCGGCACTATTTCTCAAGCTTAAAGTTGAGGGCTCGAGTTTTTTAGCTTTTAGTGAATTTTATGATATGGCATCAATACTCGCTACAACTAACGTTCATAAAGGTTTAGTAGTACCTGCTTAGACCAATTAAATTATCCTATTACGAAGCCTCCTTAATACCGCTAACTTGCCATTCAACAGGGCAACGGGTTGAGATGGCGAGTTCAAATTTCCTATCGAAGCCAAACAAAAGCTAAACCCCTTAACTTTTGCCATCCTCTCTAGCTTTTTTCTGGGCCGATTGGTGACAGGACAGATATAGCCTATGGAAGGATCAAATCGAGGTTTGAGCTTTTTGTTCATATTAGGAGGGGATAACCCTTTTTATTACCCAACATTTAAAAGCTTTTGGGGGTTGTAACTGAGGGTTACCTCTAATATAGATTAAGCTTGATTCGGGTAATGAGATCAGCTTAATTTTCACTGTATGGATAAAAAACTTAGAAGTGGATAAAAAATAATGTAAAGAAGCTATAATAAGGATGAAAAAATGGTTTAGGCACAACAGTAGGGGTACAACTGTTTGGGTAGGTTGCAAATTTACGTGTTATCATATTGTTGTAACCAGCTACAAGGTAAGATTAGAGCTAGCTTATAATCTATCCAAAAGTTTATTAAATTTAGTGGGCTCATAGCTTCTAAGTTAAATCTAAATCGCAATAACTTGGGATCTACCGCTGTTGCAATTAGGTCTAATATCCACTAATTAAGCCACTAAAATTTATACCAAACGTTAGCAATTGGTAAGATAAGTAGTTATAGCCTAAAGTTTTAGCTTTTAAGCCTCGAGAAAAATACTCCACCAGCGCATATAAAAGACCTGGTCGCTCCTTTCAGGACAGTATATCAGAATACATTTAAAGAGAACGATATACAATTTTAATTAAGCTTATTCTTATCAAAGAGCTAGCTAATTTCGACATGTTAATCCTAAGCGCTAACCTAAATATAAGGCGCTATTATTACATACTAAAACCCAATAATTATATTGCAAGCTAAAAATAGGATCTTAGTACATAGCAAATATTAAACAGACGGAAATTTATGCTACATGCCTCAACTTTTTAGTTGAGCTCCTCTGCAAAAGCTTATCAGATACTCAAATGAGCATTTTAATTTTTTTAAAAAAATCTAATTACTATATGTAATCTATCAGATCTGACGGTTAATGATTTTATAAGGTACTAGCCGATTTACCCGTGCTTCGCTACGGTGTCCATAAAATTAGATTTTCAATTTATTAATTTAGATTTTATATTATAGATAAACAAAACCACTCAGCCAAATCTAATTGCTCAATCGAATCAACCAAAACCACTCAGGTAAACCTAACTGAACTTATCAAAACAACCAGTAACTAATCATCCCTTAAACTAAACTGTGTCCGATTGATTTGACCAAAAGCCATCAACCACATGGCCGAATAAAATAAACCTATCGAATCAATCAAATAATACCAAACTGCTACCCAAACCATCTCTATATATTTAAAATCATCGTGTACATGACATATCTTCCAAACTACTAAATCAACTTCTACTTAACTTGACAAAAGTATTTTATTAAATAGGTGAACCAAATTAGGCAGGTCTTTGAAATATATAAACCTAACATCCAGATACCCGTGCTTTGCTACGGTATTTAGTTTATCAAATGATAAGCTCACATTGTAGCCTATAGGCTGTGCCAGCACTACTCTCAAGCCACTCGGACTAACAGCTCCGCTGTTGCCCTCGTGGCTGGTGAACTGATTATCCTAACTACTTAATCTACTTAAACTCTAATACTGATTTTTGTTGAGTTTCAGGTGAGCAATTTGGTGAATTATTAGATAGTATTCGCCAATTCTCACCCACTCACCCAAATAGATTGACCCTATCAGACTCGAAGGTTTCAGATGTCAGTCAGTCAGTGAGTGAGTGAATGTGCTTTATTAAGTAGATCATATGTGAGAACTAACTAAAATTTTATCAATCCCAATCTATAATCATATTATAAACATCAAAGCATGATCGGATCTATATAGCTGGTCTTGATATGCAAGTTGACCTTATTTTAGTTTATTCTAAACTCATAATCTATATCACTTTGTTCAAGCTTTATTAGTTTAATCTATTTTGTTGTATCTTTTATGACGGTTTTAATATCTTGATTCACACTTTAAGTTGCTGAATGATCACATATAAATCTGTACCAAGTTTCCATATCAAAAGTTATAAGAGCACAGTAATATAGACTAAAGCATAAAGTCAATAGAGTGTAGTATCTGATGGCTTTTCTTTATTACAAAAACTTAGAATTACCATCTACGTTGTTAGCTTAGATTAAATTTTTGATTATCAAAAAATTAAGGGTCCTTTGTTTTTTTTCAAAATTAGGTGGATGAGATGAAAAGCTGAAACATTTAAAGAGATCCAATTGTCAAATCATGTGAGCATATGAGTTTGTGTAGATGTCTGGTAGCTCTACTAATTTAATCGATTACCACAAAATCTATAATTAAGCAAAACTGTATATAATTAGTAATCTGAAATTATAATGAGTGTTACTACATACTTGGTAATATATTAAGCCTATTGGAAATCAAATATGTGCACCGATCTCCTTGATAATACTAGTAAGGTTTGTTTTTCTAGCAATATGCAACAAAAACATAGTAAATTCTGGTGAATTTGTACTTTATCAAAGTATAATCAGTTTAAATTTAAAAGGATATGATAGTAAATCCTCTAATTGGCAGGTAGTCTTTATCTCACATTTAATATCATTTGACTAGTGTAACTGAGTTTTCTATGAAGTTCATTGATATTTTAAGGTAAGTTAATTCTCAAAGCATGTTATTAATGATAAATACTATGCGATAGAAAAAAGCCTTAAATTTTAATAGGTAAGATAGGCTGTATGCATATAAAAAACATATAAAAACAACTTTAGATACCATCTAATAGCTAATTACATATGTTCATTCTTTTAAGGCATCGCTGTATAATCTTAACTTAGAAAATGCAGCTGAAACTATTATGAGGTTTATATAACGTGTACTGCTTATGTAATCAGTATATCTAGAATTACCGACTTCTAGACAAGATACACTATTATTATGAGAACTAAAGTTAATAAATTATAATAAGATGGAGAAACCTGAGCTTATGTAAATAAAGCTAGATAAATGGATATTTTCATATTAAAATAAGTAATAATGTAGTTATACTAGTTGGCAAGTTATAAGAAATACAGTATGTAATTCTATTGATATATATATACATATATTATATTATATTATATTATATTATATTATTTTATTTTATTTTATTTAACTGAGGTAAGCCAACCAGGGGACAGACATTACTGAATATATGTGAAACTAAGAGAATAACTAAGAAATATAAAAATTGGGTACCCCAGGGTACTCAAGTTACCCCTGTTGCCAGCGGAACTGCCAGGTATGGGGGTTGGTGCACTACTCTGAGGGGGTTTCCCCTGCTATGGAGCAGGTGTGAAGGAAAGGGTCTGTGTGGAGGAACCAGAGTGGGAACCATGATTCTATGAGCACTTTTTGTCTTGGTCTCATATATCCATAGAGCCAGGCTTGGAAGTGCTCTAGTAAGTGGACATGGAATCTGTTAATAATCCCATGAATGGTTGGGACCATGCCCTTGAACACATCTAATGCAATTGAGTGGATTGTCCACATTGCAATGGGTATTATTAGGGAGTGGAGGGTAGATGGGATTGGTGACTCAATCTGGGGCATGAAGATACTCTTTGATATCAAGAAATCCTGTTTGTTTTGAATCTTGAGCAGGCATGCAACTTTCTGTCATATAGCTTTGGTTGGGGGGCATGTTTCTAGGTGGTGATATAGGGATCCCTCCCCTCCATATACTGCACATGTTTTGTGGAGGGAGTTGGAGTGGTCTGCCATCCTATAGGTCCTTCTCAAACAGCGCCAGGCGTTTGCTCTCATCCTTGGTTGTAGGAGTGGGTGGTGTGACATTTTCCACATTGCTTTCTGTGTGGTTAAATCATAGGGAATGTCCAGCATATCTAGGTATTCTATCCTAGCTATGCTTAGGGTTGTTGTGAGCATATCCCTCTGGGGGTGGTTTTCTGGGTTTCTTAATTTAAATTGGGGGCTGGGTCATCCCCTTCCCTGTATAGTGCCCATGTTCTCTATGGTCCATCCCATATGGCAGATAGTTCAGAGGATATGTTTGAAATGAGGGGAGGTTCCATGCGGACCCATTGCAATAGGGTGCTTGGCAAGGTATGAAAGTAGTCTGGGTGGACTATGTGGGTTGGTTAATTTGAGTGCCTGTGCAAAGTTAGTCCTTGCTGCTCTGGACCAATGTTGTTGCAGGAGGTCTGGAGCAAGGATTTCCTTTATCCAGGTACCTAAGATGTGACTGGCATGGCTCTCAAAATCTATTAGTACTATGCCTCCGCTTGAGAGTGGGCCAAATAGTGTTTTCATCCGTATAGGAGGGTGAGAGCCAGGCCACAACCAGCCCTGGATAAGCGCGCAAATTGAGGTTATAAAGGTAGGTGAGAAGGCTATCGCATGGGCCTGGTACCACAGTATTGGGAAGATGAGCGAGTTAGCAACTGTAACTCGTCCTGTTAGTCCTGGGGTTCTCCCCTTGAGGGAGGCTATGCGTTTGGATACCTGTTGTAACAGGTTACTTTCCATTGTCTCATTAGCATATCCCCCTGATTCTAGCCAGATTCCAAGGTGTCAGACAGGAGTGGTGGTGGGATGTGTTGCAAAGGGTAAAATAATTGGGTTTTTTCTTTGAGTGTTGGTGTGAGGCTCTGATGTTGTGGCTCAATTGTTTGTGTATTTGCCTAAGAGGATGATTTCTGTCTTCCTTTTGTTGAGCGATGCATTGCTCACCTTGGAGTATTCCTCTAGAGTGTGTTCCAGCTGTTGGGCATCTTCATTGTTTGCTATACCTGCTACACAGTCATCTGCAAAGGCCAGTATCTTGACTGTTGTTTGTCCTTGTGCGGTTATCCCCATGAGACATGAGTCAGTTACTCGGAGGAGTGGGTCAAAGCTGAAATTGTATAGCAGTGGGCTGAGGGGATCCCCTTGTTTGAGCCCTCTGTGTGGTTTGATATTGTTTGTTAGGAATCCAAGCTTCATACAGCCACGGTTGCAGATTCTGTTAGGAGCATCGCCCATTTTATGAATCTTGGTGGGAGTTTGAAGGCATGTAGACATTCTTTTAGGTATAACCAGCTAACACGGTCATACGACTTTTCCTGATCCAAGAAGACCAGGGCACCAGTTGCATTGGATTGGCAAATGTTTGCAACAGGGTGTATGTTGTTCCAGATTGAACGCCCTGGTATATACCTAAACTGGTTGGGTGATAGGATGTCAGATGCAATTGCGCCTAATCTAGCTGCTAGAATTTTTGTTAGAATTTTTGTGTCAGTGTTGGAGAGTGCAATTGGGCGCCAGTTGGCCAGGTCCAACTTGTCACCCTTTTTATACAAGGTTATAACGTAGAATTCATGGCCTCCTGGTAATAGGCGTGTTTTCAACAAACTCTGGTTCATTGATGCCAATAGGAGGGGGGCAATTTGTTGAAAATATTTTTTGTAAAGTTTGTAGGGTATCCCATCAGGCCCTGGGCATTTCCTACGTGGTGCACCACAAATTGTTTCCCAAAGCTCCTCCCATGTGATAAGGGATAGTATAATGTAATTTGGTGGTGTACTTTGTATCTTAGCAGTTTGAATAAATTCTTTAATTTTTTTGTGGATCTGTTGGCATATCACAATATAAGTCAGTGTAATAGCGGTGTACTTCCGCCTTGACCTCCTCAGGGTCAGTTGCCACGGTGCTGTTGGTCTTGCAGACATGTGTGCATGTGGGCTGGTTTCCATGGGAGTGGAATTGGTGGAAAAAGTATGCCAAACAGGTTTTGCCTTCCTTTATGAACTTACCTTTGCTCAATACTTTGATTCTGTGTTGGTGTTCAAAGATGAGATTGTTAATTCAGGCTGAAATTTTTGCCCATTTGCATCCCCAATTAGGGCTATAGCCAGATCTTGGAGTATTTATTTCCAGGTGGTCTAGTTCTGCCAAGGTACGCTTGATTGTGGCTGTGTCCGCGGTGTACTTGCATGATGCAATATGTTGGGTTTTGTTGATTAAATCTTTTTTAAAATTTTCCCATGTTACGATGGGATCTGAAGTGAATGGGGCTAAGAATTCTGGGTTTGTAGCCTTGTTTTCAACCCAGTCAGATATCTCAGGCAATCTTATATTTTCTGGGTGAAGCATTCTCCAAGGCGACACCTGTGTGTAAGATTGGGTTGGCGCTAACTGCACCGTAACTAATTGGTGATCAGAAAAATTGATCTTTTTTGTTGTAAATTTGGAGATTCTTGAGTGGTGGGATTGTGGGATGAGGATGTGGTCAATACGACTCATTGATATGAGCAGTCCCTCACATAGGTTGGGTCTTGTCATATGGGGAAGGATTGGTGAATTAGGAGGAAGAGCATCCTGTAAGCCAAGAGATGCCTTCATTGTGCGATATTCAATGTGTCCAGGTGGGTATCCCCTGGGATTAGGCCATCGATCTGTATTGGGGTTATCCCAGAAGTTGAAATCGCCTAACATGATGATATCTGGTGAGAGGGTGAGAGTAGAAATTTTTTCAAATTTTTTTTTTCTCTTGGTTGCAGTGCACAGTGCATAGATACATGCTAACGAAATTATTTCATCTTGGCATGTGATTGTTGCTACCAGGACTTGACCGTGCAAGTGTGATGATGAATTTGTAATTTTAAATTTTTTGTTGTTTTGGACTATCACCCCACAGTGAGACGTCCATAATGATTGTGATGATGCAACCCTGGCTGACCAGGATTCTTCTTCCCCTTGTAGGCAGTGGGTTTCTTGGATGGCCAAGATGTCTACAAGAGGTTTTTGCAGGAATGCCAGCTTTTTGGCTTGGGACATATGAGCCCTGGCTCCCGCGATATCTAAAATCCCTATTGACACTGAGGTGCCCGCAGCGCCTCAGGAGCAGTTGGGAGGACCCTCTGGTCCTATCCCACCGTGGCTCATTTTGGCCATGCTCCATGTCTGTACTCCAACTCTTTCACTGCCATTGTTGGTTCCCTTGATCTGACCCAATGATTCAAGGGAATTGCGGTTTTTTGCATTTGCGTCAACTTTTCCTGCACAGGTCTCATGTTGATTTGATGCAGGTTGTTGATTGGATTTTATATCTTTGAGGTTCAACTTTGTTGCATTGTGCACCGCATTTTCACCCAAATTGCGGTTGCATTGTTCCTCAGTATGTGCATGACTGATGACGCTTTGTAGCTCAGTCTGGTTACTGTGAAAATTTTTGACCTGGGCATATTGTTCTGCTTGGTTGGTTCAGTGAATATCTGAAATATCCTCCTGAATTTGTCCGTGGTTAATGGCGGATTCCACGTGTGCCGCCGCTTCAACTGCTGCTCTCTTGTGAGCTTTTTGTGCTGCTTTACACTGTTTACTTGTAACTGGGTCCACAATGGAGTATAGTCCATCTTCACCCCAGCGGAATGGGTGGTGGCCATTAGTCATTTTGGCGAAGTTTTCATTATCTTCATCCATAGCTTCTTCACAAAAATCATTTTCCATTAAGCCCTCTTTTACAGGGCATGCATGTTCCTTGTGGCCCAGTGAGCCACAGTGGTTGCAAATGGGTGGTGCGCGTTCTGGTGTAACTCAGAATGCAGCTGACTGACCCCCATCTGCGAAGTGAAATTTTGCTGTGCGGGGAATTCTGGATAAATCCTCTTCCACTTATGGGAAGGGGTTGATTACATAAATAGCTTTGCCCGTGCACAGGTCAGGCATTAAGCAAAATCACTGTAATTTGAGTTGTTGGATTTCTCCGTAGGCTACAAGACCTTTGCGGAGCTCCTCCTCAATTACCTTATGAGGAAGGTTGGTGGGGAGTGAGTCAAAGGAGATGAACAAAGTTTTTGCTTTGTTCCATCTGGTGCACGCGGTGTGCAAAATTTTTTTGCCCTCAGGGAGGGCAATTTCCACGCATATTTTTGCTGCAGCATCAGCTTTATTGGCTGTTTTGAAACCAATATTGATCCAGAGCCCATGTTGTTGGTAGCTATGTACACCGCGTGAGGAAAAGTGAGGGCTGTGCCTCACATGTTTTCTCCCACAGGGTCGGTGACTCATCCCCAAGGAAGAGTCTGATCCCATGTTCCACCTTTGACAAAGGTTGATTGAATTGAATGTACATGTATTGTGCGTGCTTTACAGTAAATACCATAAACCCAGACGGTGTCTGAGTTTGCGATTTTTTTATGGCTTGGGTTCCTGGTCCCCCTCCAGGGCGTTTCTTGCCCTTAGTTGCACCGTTAAGTGCACCACTTGCTGCAACGCTCACCCATGTTGTATTATTTTTTGTTATTAAAGTCACCCATCTTTCCTGTGTGTGGTTATTAAAATGTGCTGTTCAAATCAAATTGTAGTAACTAAAGTGATTGTTATGAGAAATAAAAGCTATTATATTATATTATATTATATTATATAAAATCTCAATGATTACAAATCAATAATAATATTGTAAAATACCCAAGATGTGTATCTATAAATATTTTTGGATGCTGCTATGGTTTCTAGTATATCTAGAAGACTGCCACCTACTGTATGTCTAGAGGAGCATCCCCTCTGCTTAGACTGGGTGATGTTCTCATTTCCCACAAAAAGGGTCCAAGAGGGGCAGCTGTCCCTCTCATCCCACAGGGTGATCTCACCTATGTAGTAGACAAGCAATGGGTGACAGCTCTCCATTGGAAGATTTCACCACCTGTCCCCATAATTGACTCTTACAAAATAGTATAAATAATTAAGGGAATTTGCACTGAAATCCTTGAAAGTTGGCACCTCATGGGCCTAAAGGTTTATATGAAGTCAATGGCAACAAGCTCTCACAATCAAGGTCCAGAAGCCCTAAACCCTCAGTAAATAAAGCCTGATGGGCTCACATATTCAGTAAATGGAGAATCACATGTCAAATTCTTGATAAAACTTGCCAATGGCATTGGACCATTCAGAAACATTGTCATCAGTTAAAAACCTGCCTCCAGAACATTGGGGACAAAGCCTGACAGGCATGTACCTCATAAAAAGTATGTGTCCAGTATTAAAGCCTTATTTTAAACTCACTGATGGCATCAGGCTATTAGAAAATGTTGTCACTGATTTGAAAGTTACCTCAAGAACATTGACACAAAGCTTGATGGGCATGTACCTCCTATGACAAATGTCCTTAATGTCGAATCTTCAGCAAAAGTTTCCACTAGCCCAAAACTCTCCCCTCAAGAATTGAAATAATTGATCAAGCATCTCACTTGCCCAAACAGATGCCAAAGTGACCTGGTGCGGGTGGGTTGGGTATCCCAAACCTATTTCCAACCTCTTGGGACCACCCTTACATGAGATAGCCTTGGGAAATTCCCATTGCCCATTGGGTGAGATGCCATCATGATTATCATTAGAAACATGACAAAGCTGCAACTCAGGTATTTGAGGTTGAACTGCAATGACTCAGCCTGATGCTGACAATTTTGAAGTCAGTTCAAAGTAAATTCATTTTTACACCTCTTGCTCAGAGTTTGCCAGGTTA
This sequence comes from Massospora cicadina, assembly GCA_022478985.1. Lineage (NCBI taxonomy): Eukaryota > Fungi > Entomophthoromycota > Entomophthoromycetes > Entomophthorales > Entomophthoraceae > Massospora > Massospora cicadina. Next base: position 11,969 of record JAKSZP010009779.1, read on the forward strand.
GGTTATATCTTGAGGGCCCCAATTATGAGTCTTTCTAAGCGTTTCCCCAAATCAATAATCTATCTAAGAAGTCATAACAAACTTAGGAAGTTGATGGTTGATTTTCTAATTTTAAAATTTAATAAAATCCTGTTTCCCAAATTCAATTCATTCCTTATGATAAAATACAAACCACCTAACCCAATCCCTTTTTCAGCACCCAAACCCGTGGGCCCTGGGGCCATGATATCCTGGTTTGTTGCCAGGTCTATATTTACATTTATGCCCCATTGGCACTCATTAACAATCCTTTTCCCACTCAAATAAAAGTTATCTAAGCGGTAGTGCCTCTGGCATATGGCTTGTCATTTGGTGTTTTGGCATCAAGACTGTCAGGCTGTTCTAAACTTATCTTGCCACTATCCTGACAACTACATTATTAGTGTAATGTATGGTTTATGTCATGGAAATGGCAGAAGAAGTTTAGAACAGCCTGCCAGTTGGGATGCGTGAGCACCAAAAAGCAATCCAGAATGCCAGAGGCATTGCTGACCATATGAATTGATATGGATCTGGGAAATGTGATATCATGAAGTGGTGGTGCAACAACAGAGTGAGGAATATCCCAACGACAAACCACACTGAATCCATTCCCAACTCAGTGGTTTTAGCTGCAAGTGGTGGGATTACTGGGATAATTCCAACGAGATTATTGGCATGTGAGGCCATCACATCGGGGGCAACAAGGAGATGGATTCTTTCTTTCCATTGATGGACATAGGGCCATAAAATTCCCGTGTATTGCTGGTGAAAGTTAATAAGAACGGGGTTGTAGAGCCAAAAATATTGGACTCGCTGGGTTCAATCAGTGATGGAGGGAGCCATAGTGACCAAAAGAATTGGTAAAGCCCACCTGTAGTGCGGGGCGATGGACCACCAAGGAAATGCCATCTAAGATGCGGTCAAAAAGGGAAATAAAAATTTTAATTTATAGGTAAAATTTTATTTTAAAAAAAAAGTAAAAAAAATTTGCCCAACAATTTTCTCAGTGCCATGCAACTGGTTAAATAGTGATTGATTGGGTAGTGACAGGATGGGGTTAGGTCCCACAATTTTGACTTATCTGACAAATTGTTTGGGAATGGGTGGGTTTATTCTTTGGGAACCAACATTGCAAAATTTGGCGGCAGGCTGAGTCTCTGTCAGTTTGACCTCAAATGTCTGAACCAGGGCTTGACTACGTTTCTGACAGTTAGCATGACGGCGTTTGGCCCAATGAGCAACGGGAATCCCCCAAGGCCATCCCATATAGGGATGGGACCATTTGGCTGGGAATGGGTTTGGGACAGCCAACCCACCTGCGCTTGGTTGTTTAACCATTTGTTCAGTCAACAGCAGTACATTGGGCGCAATGACTGAATTACTATCAGAAAGCTTCAAACCCTCGTTGATGGTGCCCAATATTTGTTCTACTGATTTAGTGATCAAATTGGAGCCATCAGGTGATCTGGCCAATATCTCATTCTTCATGCTTTTACAGCCATTCAAATTTTAGCCATCAGCCAGATTAAACCCAAATTAGATCCAACCGATTTCAATTTGGTAATCTCAGCACAGATTTCACTAATTCTCCGCAACAGTTCTGCTGAGGTGAGTGTGGGTATTGGGGGTGGGATCCAAAGTGGAAGGGCTGTCACCCATCGCTCATATACTATGTGATCAAGATCGCCCTGAGTGATGAGAGGTACCGCCATCCTCTTCAGTGTCTTTTTATTCAAGAATGGGAAGATGACCTGATTAAGAGCCTAGGGATGTTCCCTGAGACTTACATTACCCTTTCTTTTTTCCAAAGGAATGGCCCCCCACCAGGAAACTGTGCCAGAGCCATGTTCTTGTGTGCTCTAGGTAACTTGATAGCCATAATTGTCATGATCTTCTGAAGAAGGCGGGGAGCCTCAGGGTGGGATGCGTGGAAAGCTTTGACCAGGGCCATGCAATTCGCACAATTCTGCGCCTTGACCCAACTATTTTTGTAAGCTGGGTATCCTTTCCAGGCCACAAGATATTGGACTGAATGTCACGACTTCCGAGATGCCAAGATGGCCTCTACCTCAGCTTCTTCCCCATTATTAACAATGATTGATTTCAGGTCTGTGGGAATTATACCTTTGAAGGGTGACAGCTGGGAAGCATAGAAAACTGGGTGTTGCTTCCAGTGTGTGGGAAGCTCCAAGTGGAACGCCCCATTACCCGATACCTCCTCCACTAAGTGAGGACCTGAACACTTACTGGCAAACTTATGGGAAGGGGTTTGAATTTGCAAATGACAAGTATCAAGCATGATGTAGGAACTCACTGTAAAGTCATGACCTGGAAGGCGCTTACAATCTGTGAATCATTTATAGTCATTGATTGCTTTAGTGAGGTGTTCCCGCACTAAAACTTGAGTCAATCAAATATGGGCAGCATGATCCGCGGCAGCTTGAACCTCAGGTCGCAAGCATGCTCCAACTGAAAACGAGGGGTTATAACCCAACGTTGCTTCATAAGGTGAAAACCCCATAGATGTGTGGATCCCATTATTGTATGCAAATTGAGTGAGAGGCAAGTCACCGGCCCAAGTATCCTTCACCGCTGCAGCATAGCAATGCAGCTATTGTTTGAGAACTTGATTAACCCACTCTCTGACCGTCGGACTGGGGGTGATATGCTGTGGATTGACAGGGGGTTATCTTCAGAATCAATAGGAGTTCACTCCAAAACTGCGCGGTAAACTGAGTACCCCAGTCACTAACAATCTCCTGGGGAAGACCGAACTTTGAAAACATATGTCATACAAAAAGACGGGCAGTTTCTTCCAATGTAATCGCAGAAGTACAAGGGATAAAAGGGGAAAATTTTGTAAAGCGATCCACCACTGCCATCACCGCTGTGAACCCATTAGAACAGGGGAGATTGACAATAAAATCTATGGACACCGAGGTCTATGGACCTTCCACCTGCTGTAAAGGGTGCAGGAGGCCATTATTTCCAGAGCGATCTGACTTAGCCCTAGCACAAATAACGCAATTGGCGATCCAAGCTGGGACCTCTTTGGTCAGTCCTGCCAAATTAAAGGTTCTCTTGATCAGATCAATGCATTTCTTGTTACCAGGATGTCCGACCATGGTGGGATCATGGTGTGCGTGGAATACTTCTGGGAGGTAGGAGGGGGAACCCAAAAATGAGAACGGAAGTAAATGAGCCCCTCTTCTAAGGAGTATAGGGAGTGTTTGGGACTCAAGTGAGCCAACTGCTTAACCAACTCCACGCCCTCAGGGCAGGCCATTTTACTGGCTAACACCTGGGCCAATAATGGATCATTAGGAGACAGCGCAGCGGAGGAAACAACAGAGGGAGCAATTGACAGAATCTGAGTGGCAGGAATCATGGTAACAAGATCCACTTCCTCAGGTTCTGAGGGACAGTGATCCAGACTACAGCTTAGGAAATCAGGAAGGACATTGAGTGCACCTTTGATAAATTCGTATTTGAAGTTAAAGATGCATAGGTCCCAATAGGTTTGGGCCTGCCAGTGCGCCAATTTTTGGGGTTTGCAGAAATACAAGAGAGCATGGTGATCCGTGCAAACCGTTAGCTCATGATGAGCACCTTGCAACAGGTACTGCCAATGAATTAATGCCCATGCAACAGCAGCCAGTTCCTTGTCATAAATGGCCCAAGACTGCTCCGTAGTGGTGAATTTTTGGGAGAAATAAGCGACCAGATGTTCCAAGCCATCATGCTCCTGGAGCAACACTGCCCCCATGGCTACCAACAAAGCATCACATGCAATGATATATGGCTTGGTGGGATTGGCATGTTTCAAGATGGGAGGGGATACAAACACCTCCTTGATTGATTCGTACGCCTGATGGCATTTGGGGGTCCAACAAAATGGTACGTTTTTTCCAGTGAGGGGATGGAGCGGAGCGGCCAACTGGGAAAGTGTGGGGGAAATTTTTTTTAAAAAAATGATAGTTCCCAAGAAACTCCGAAGTTGCTTCTGTGTAGTTGGAGTTGGCCATTCTTGGATCATATCTAATTTGTTGGGAGGGATAGTGACACCTTCTTAAAGAACCAGGTTACCGAAAAATGTTTACTCTTCCTATAAAACTCGCACTTAGAAGCTTTGAGGAACAGACCTGCTTTATGCAAAGTGACCACCACTGCTTCTAAGTCGATAGCATGTTGTTCGGGAGTTGGGGAATGAACTAGGATATCATCAATGTATGCAATAGCACAAGAGAACTAGAGATCCCTTAATGCATTGTCAATCATTCGTTGAAACATAGTGGGAGCATTTTTCAACCCAAAGGGCATTACACAAAATTGAAAAATGCCTCGCCTCATTCAGGTTGCGGTCAACCATTCCTGTCCTTCCATTACTTGAATTTGGTTGAAAGCGTTCACCAGATCCAGTTACAAGAACACACGGGATTTGGCAATTGCCTGACTGATCATCTGCTCCAAAAGCAATGGGTAGGGATCTGTAACTGTTATTTTGTTCAAGTGACCATAATCCATGCAGGGATGGAGCGTTCCATCTGATTTTCTTGCAAAGATGATAGGGGAGGCGATGGGTGAGGTCTCTTTGAACAACCAACCTTTTTTTAACATATCATCCAACCAGGTATTGAGTGCAACCTCTTCCTCCGCTGTATTAGGATACAATGGGCAGTTGATGTTCACCAACTCCACGGTTGTCCAAAATCCACAATCATACCTAGTATGTTTTGGCAGACAATCCACCTTTTCCATGTCAAAGATTCTCTGATATTGCATTAAGCTTTTGGGAAAATTGGCCGGAATGCCTGCAGAAGTAACTAGGGTAGTGATAGAGCTGGTCCCTTGTATCTTCTTGAGGGTGTTGATCAAAGGGAACTCTCTCTCCAAATCATTATTGGTAAATGACAATGTATTAGACTCTAAATGAATCTTCACATGTTGTTGGCGCCACCATCCCACACCCAAGATCACCGGGAACACCAAGTTTGGCATGGCCAAAAAATGATTGTAGAAGTTATATTGATGGATTGAGAAGTGGATCGGCTGGCAAACAATATATGAAGACTGGTAAGCAGATGAGGCCACCATTACTGAAGAGCCCACATCCATTTTCAGTTTTAATTGTTGTGCCAACTCAACACTCATGAAGTTCCCCGCTGCTCCAGTCTCCACCAGAGCTTCGAAGGAGACATGATGTGGACTGATACTGATTTTCATAGGTACAAGGAAATAAGCAGAACTCTGTTTATTTGGAGATTCAACTGACTCATGGATGACTGAAGAAATAATGAGTATGTCAGAACCAGGATCAGGGTTCTTAGCTGGGATGAAAATTGGAAGTACAAGTGCGGGGGAAATCATTTCCTCTGTCTGGGCTTGAACAGAATCATTGATAGTTAACTCTGGAAACGCCAACTTGGACTCGGGGGTTATGGCAAGGTTGGGACCCTCGTCAACTGCTATTTTGGTGACAGGGGCATCGTCTACATCTTTGTTAGGAAATCCTATCATAAAGTTCCCCTTCTGATATGGGGAAATGTGGCGAGGTAATGCTTTGATAGTAGTTGTATTGGCACATATTTGATCTACTGATTCTTGGATGGTAGACCAGGCCATGTGATGAGTGGAAAATGAATCCAAGCTCGCTCTACAGATTGCCTGAAGCATATCAATAGGTAGGCCTGACGTGGGGCCCAGCTCACATTAGGTAGAAATCAAAGAAACCAAACTAGGGGTTTCAACCATGGAAAGGAGCATTCTGAATAAGTGGTTGGATTGGGACACTAGGGGTTTTAAGGCGGCTGATACAACAGCCATCAGGGGGTGGGGTCTCCTTCTTGTGAGGGAGAACGCAAAAGACTTCTCACACAACGGCGAGCATCTCCATCCATGGCATCTAACAATGCAAGCCCTTGTTGATCATGAGATATTGCAGAAGCTTTATTAAGTGTGATTGTTGTCCGCATTTGTACTTTGGTGAGTGCGTCAAGAACCTGATTGGCGATATCTTGGGAGGGGATACTTGATATTTTTCCTGGTCCGGAGTAAGTAAGAGGAGATGCAGTCTGCACATCTTGGGTGGCTTAAAAAAGGTTTCCCAAAATAGAGCGGATGTTTCTCCTATAGTCAGAAAGTGACCAAACAAACAACAAACAACACACAACTGATTGTACGTTCATCTGGTAGAGGGTAACCACTGTGGCGCCCAATTTGAAAACCAAGACAGAAGTGGCTGGAAATAATGGTTGGTCGATTATGTCATGGAAATGGCAGAAGAAGTTTAGACCAGCCTGCCGGTCAGGATATGTGAGCACCCAGAAAGCAAGCCAGAATGCCAGAGGCATTGCCGACTGTATGACTTGATATGGATCTGGGAAATGTGATATCACGAAGTGGTGGCGCAACAACAGGGTGAGGAATATCCTGACGACAAACCACACTGAACCCATTCCCAACTCAATGGTTCTAGCTGCAAGAGGTGGGATTACTGGGATAGTTCCAACGAGATTATTGGCATGTGAGGCCATCACATCGGGGGCAACAAGGAGATGGATTTTTTCTTTCCATTGATGGACATAGGGCCATAAGATTCCCGTGTATTTCTGGTGAAAGTTCATAAGAACGGGGTTGTAGAGCCAAAAATATTGGACTCGCTGGGTCCAATCAGTGATGGAGGGAGCCATAGTGACCAAAAGAATTGGTAAGGCCCACCTGTAGTGCGGGGCGATGGACCACCAGGGAAATGCCATCTAAGATGCAGTCATGAAAGGAAATAAAAATTTTAATTTTTAGGTAAAAATTTATCTGAAAAGGAAAGTAAAAAAAATCGACCAACAATTTTCTCAGTGCCATGCAACTGGTTAAATAGTGATTGATTGAGTAGTGACAGGATGGGGTTAGGTCCCACAAATTCGACCTATCTGGTGAATTGTTCAGGAATAGGTGGGTTTATTCTTTGGGAACTGACATTGCAAAATTCAGCGGTGGGCCAAGTCTCTGTCAGTTTGACCTCAAACGTCTGAACCAGGGCTCAACTACGTTTCTGACAGTTAGCACAATGGCGTTTGGCCCAATGAGCAATGGGAATCCCCCAAGGCCATCCCATATAGGGATGGGACCATTTGGTTGGGAACAATTTTGGGACAGCCAACCCACCTGCACTCAGTTGTTTAACCATTCATTCAGTTAACAGCAGTACATCGGGTGCAATGCCCAAATTATTATCAGAGGGCTTTGAACCCTCGTCAATGGCACCTGATATTTGATCTACTGATTTAGTGATCAAATTGGAGCTATTGGGTGATTCAGCTGATATCTCATTCTTCATGCTTTTACAGCCATTCAAATTTTGGCCATCAGCCATATTACTACCCAAATTAGATCCAACCAATTTCAATTTGGTAATCTTAGCACAGCTTTCACTAATTCTTCACAACAGTTCTGCTGAGGTGAGTGTGGGTATTGGGAGTGGGATCCAAAGTGGAAGGGCTGTCACCCATCACTCATCTACTATGTGAGCGAGATCGCCCTGAGTAATGAGAGGTACCGCCATCCTCTTTGGTGTCTTTTTATTTAAGAATGGGAAGATGACCTGATAGAGAGCTAAGGGACATTCCCTGAGACTTACAGGTTATCACAAAATGGTGAAAACAATGCTCTATAGTTTACTTAAAATAATAAAATTGATTGTAATAATATTTTAGTTTATTCTGTTATATCACTAGTTTAACAGTTTATATTGTGATGACCAAGTTATATTACTATTCTTTTATTTATAAAGATTAGACATATATATCAAAAAACAATGAGAACAAACATTAGTTTATATTTGTTCATATCAGAATCCAGAGCAGGTTGTATGCTTGCAGTTGCTTTTGAGCCCTGGATTTTAACAATATTATTTTGCAGGAGATGTTGCTATTCAACTGCGGGAATTTAATTACCAGAGGATTCTTATAGTACTTAGATAAAAATATGAAAACCCTTGAAATTGATAAAAGTTGGTTTTTATAATATTTTATTAGTGTTAGAGAGGGGATAAAAAGTGAACCCCCTTACAATTGCACTACTTAGTATTTAAATAGACTCAAGGCTTGAATTGAGATAGGCGAAAAATTCATTATTATCTTTGAGCCTAATTAAGAAATAAGGGAGCTCAACCTATAAGAGCTCTCAAAACTTGCCTCACTCTAATTAGAATGGCTGATGGAGGGTCAAAAGTAGGTATGACAAGGCTATGAGGTAAAGATTTGATGTATTTGAGCCAATCACCATGGGGAAAATAGTTTCATTGGTGTGACCCCCTCCAGGCCTATAAAAGGGACCAGTCTCCACGTTGGAGTTTGAATTAAATTGAATGTAGGGCGTGGGGACTTTCAAATGGCTCACTTGACTATGCCAGTAATTCAGCATAATTCTATTAGTAATTATAGGTCTGTTTGGCCGAGGAATGAGAGTAATCACCTTACTCAGAGAGGCCAGATTTCACCAAGAATTGGATAAGTCTTTAGTAAATTAAAAATCAAATTTATTATTCTCAGAACTATTCTTACTTACTAATCAAACAACCGTTTGTCTGACGTTCACATAGATCTCACAAAAGTCTAATATGATCAATTAGATAATTCAAGTATGCTTTTAAAGTTGTCAAGAGAATGTCTATAATGCTCAAGTTCCTGGAAAGATGGGAAAAGGGCTCTACCCCACAATCCAGGAACAACCTGCTAACAAAAGGGAAAACAGGGTGCTGCAAAGGAGGATGGTGCTCAGAGGCCCCAGGGCAAAGATAGCACAGAATTTGTTATGAGACCTCTGGGAGATCAGCAAAAAGCAAAAACAAATACAAATAATTCAATAAATAAATGGTGAGTTTATTATTACCAAGACGACCAACAAAGAAGGTTGGTTGTGAAAACCATTAATAAATAATTGGGGAACACATCATCCATTGAGCGAGGTAATGAGCCCAATTGAACCAATAAATGCAACTTACCATCCTTCGTCATGCTGTAACTTGAGTAAGCCCTCACTCAAGCGATTGACTGAATCTGAATTTCCCTTATTTAGCAATATTGTAAATTGAATGGGTCTTGTAAACCCCATTCTCCAACTAACTATAACAAACCATCATAATTCTATAAGTAGCTGGTGCATTTCAATGCTGTGGATGTAACACTCATCTGACCATCATGTGCACCCCCATAATCAACTTAGTTTATCTTGCCTTTACCCAGAGTTAGTCCAGGGTGTGCTTCAGTTCAGTCAGGCCTGCCAACTTTGTCTTCTTGGGCTCCTCACTCTCAGCCTTAGTCTTATAAATCTGTTCCCTCATTTATGTCATTTAACCATATCATTACCCTCCCATTCTGTTGGTGCTCTGCCCCACCTCTGGGGGCTTCATCCATGGAGAAGTCATTGTGAGCAGAGGCCAGTTTCATAGCAGTGAAAGCTGGTTGGGTCTTGGGTCCTTCTGCATTAGGTAAAAGTAAGTAAAATGCATCAATGAGGTCCTTGTCATGAACACAGTCATATTTTGGGAGCCAGATATTCTCCGCTGCATCAAACCCTTTCCACAACGCCAGATACTCCAGTCTTCTTTTCACACGATGGGAGGCTACCACCTCCTCTATTTCTCACTTTGGGGTCCCTTCCACAAGGTATGCCTATGAAGTCTCAGGTGAGGGACCCTCAGACAAGGACAACTTTCTCTATGGAACACCACAAAGATCCAAAATGATGAGGAGAGATCCAACTGGTATGAGGCATGACCCACCTTTCTGACAATGCAGTAAGGTCTTATCCTCTTCAGCCCCAGTTTTCTACATAGCTGCTTGATTGGGATATTTTTTGTATCCAACATCATGAGATCTCCTTTGTAAGCTGCCCCCACTAACCTCTTCCCATCTGCGTTCTCCCTATATACCTTCATGGTGTCCTCCAAGTTAGTGTTGACCCCTTGGTGTACTTACTTGATAAACTTAACAAAATCCACCATAGCTTCCATCTTGGACCCAACGTCAAATTTCATATTAGATGAAGGGTTAAAGCCATGGTTGGCGAAGAAGGAAATCACCTAATGGAAGCATACTGAGCATTGTTATGACTAATTTGAGCCAAAGGAAGATGGAAAGCCCAATCAGAATGACCACCTGCAGTGTAACATCGCAGTTCCTATCAGGAACTGGTTCACTCGCTCCATCTGCCCATCTGATTGGGAGTGGTAGGCAGTAGAGCATCACAGACAAATCTAAAAAGCTTTGCACAACTACTTCCAAAACACAGATGTGAACTGGGGTCCACAGTTACTAATAATTTCCTGGGGCCCCATGGAGGGAAAACACATGAAAAACAAATAACCTAGCCATCTGCACCGCTGTTACTGTGGTATAATAAGAAATGAATTGGGCGAGCTTTTTAAGATGGCCCACCACGCTCATGATAGCGTCATAGCCATCAAATACAGGTAACTCCACAATAAAATCAATTGATAGGGAATTTAGGGCTTCTCTGCCTTTTGTAATGATACCAACCACCCCACGAGAGTCTGGCGATTTGGCTTCATCCTATTACAAACCAAACACTCCTTACAAAGCCTGACAACCTGTGCAGCCAACTCCTTACAGTTATAGGTATAGTGGGTAAGCTCCAATGTCTTCACCTTCCCTGGATGCCCTACAGTTATGCCTCATGGTGCTCCTTAATTAATTTTAGACAGAATGGGCCAGCAGGAACCCATAAACGCCCCTGGAACCATATTCTCAGGGACTGGTACTACTTTATCCCAGTTTGTATTAGCAAGACTTGAGCTTGCTAACCCTGAGCTAAAGGTTTAGTATAACAAAGAGGCAGTGAGTACCATATAGAGAATGGAAAGGGCAATTGGGCAGTTTAGCCCTAAAGAAGAAAGGATTGCTTCAACCACTCCAATTCCTGTTAAAGCCAGTACACCAGCTATGTTTGGACGTGGAAGTAATGGAAGAGGGATTTGTTCAGGTATAGGTGGTTCTGCACCCATGGTTATAGTTTTATGGAATAATTGGTTATACTGTATATCTTGTTTACTATATATTATATGGAACTGTTATAATAAAATATGTACTTAAAGGGTCTAGCATATGATTATACCTTATTGACCGCAAAGACTAACCATCTGAATAGTCTAGTTTTATATCCCATCCAACTTCCTGGACTTTCCTAAGCTCAGCTGATTTTTGAATGGAGCACTATAATTCTTATGATCTCATGGGATTATACCTTGCATGTGATTTTGAAATCAATGGGAATCGTATCAATCTCATTGTAAATTCGTTTTGGAGTAAGTAATTGACTCAATATAATTGCAATTAGGGTAGTTTAAGTGATTAATTTAACGAAACTCATTACAATCATGATTTAATATGCAAATAATCAATCTAACTTCAGCACAAATCATCTTGATCTGATGAAATGTATCTAAAATATCAGGAATTCCTCTAATGTCAGGATTTACCCTGACATCATCCCCCACCAGAGCTGAAGCTACCTGCGAGGCCTTCTTCCATTTCTTTAACAGATTGCCTGCATTCTTTAAGTTCTCCTCAGTCTCCCAAGTGCTCTCTTCTGCAGGATATCCAGCCTACTTGAACAGGAATCAAATTGCCCCACAATGCTTACATCTTCCAATGATAGCCTCCACCTCATACTCTGGATATGGAGTATTAATCAGAGGGGGCAGCGCTTTTAACTTTCTGATGAGGTAATGAACTACCATCCTTCTTGTACAAGAGTGATCGATGAAAGACATCATGAGTTTTCCATTCCTCAGGTAGAGCAACTTGGTAGGCAACCTTCCCAATGACCTTCTTTATCTTATATAGTCCTACACGATGATGAGCTAATTTCTGGCATGGTACATCCAATGGAACATTGCGAGCATCCAAATAAACTTCACTCCCAACTTCCAACATTTTCCCGGGCACTCTTTTTTTATCTGCAAAATTCTTGTAGGTCTGCACTGATCAAGTTAGGTTTGCTTGACATAATGCATGGGTCTGATGAATATCTTTCAGAAATTCTCTTCCTGATGGATTGTTCACTTCAGTAGTTGGCAGTGATTCCCAACTCACGTCATAGCCAAAGTTAGCCTTAAAAGGTGACATTCTAATGGAGGCATGGTCCATGTTGTTGTAACAAAACTGAGCCATTGGTAACAGCTCAACCCAATTATCCTGTTCAGTATTCATGTAACATCTTGAGTACTGCTCCAACACCTGCCTGACCCGCTCAGTTTGTCCATCTGTTTGGGGATGATATGCAGTATACAGGCATCTCTTGATTCCAAGATCTGACATAACCTGCTTCCAAAAGCGTGAAGTGAATTGTGGGCCTCTGTCAGATATAACCTCCTTGAGTATTCCGTGATATAAAAAGACCTTTTTTATAAATAGCTGGGCTGTCTCTTTGGCTGTGAGATTGGTGGTCATAGGAAGGAAGTGAGCCATTTTTGTGAAATGGTCAACTACCACTAAAACTGAATTATACCCCTGAGAATGGGGTAGCTCAATGATGAAATCTAGGGTAACTGATTCCCAAGGCTTATGAGAAAACTTCAACGTTTCTAACTGACCTTCAGGATGGCCCCTCCTAGCCTTAGTACGCCCACAAATCTCATATACAGCCAGGTACTTACTAACATCTCTAACCAGCCCAGGCCAGAGGTAAGTTCTCTGGATGAGAGTTACCATCTTGTTTCGTCCAAAATGTCCAGACGTTCCTGAGTCATGGTATTCATGTAATATTTCCATTCATTGGGACCTTTTAGGCACATAAAGGCATTTCTTCCAACAGACCAAACGTCCTTTCAGAGAGTACTACTTGAGGTACCATCCACTATTCAAATCCTTACTCAGGTCAGCCTTCACACCTTGACAAAATGCATCTTCTTCCTGGGCTTTCAAAATATTATCTTCCCACCCCACCAAAATCATGTGAGAGAGCTGATCCACTGGGTTTTTGTATTTTTAGTAAAACCTGTGTGTTCTACTCTGTGATCTCCCCTTCTGCAGGCATTAAGTCAGGGCGATGACTTAGAGAATCTGGGACCACATTAACCTTCCCAGGCTTGTATCCAATTTCCAGGTCATAATCAGTAAGGATAAGGGCCCATCTAGCTTGCCGCTCATTCAGTTGGCGCGGAGTAAAGAAGTATGTCAGGTTCTTATGGTCAGTCATAATCTTCACGGGGTGTTTTGCCCCACACAAGTACCTTTGCCAGTGTTTAAGGGTCTGAACAAATGCCAGCATCTCTTTGTCATAGATTGGATAGTTATATTCAGCAGGGATAAACTTTTTGGAATAGTAGGCTATGGGATGAAGCCTACTATCATCCCCCTCCTGCAGTAAAACCCCTCACCCCAAGTGCATATCCAGAAGCGTCAGTCTCAACCACAAAGGGCTTATCATAGTTGGGTATGGACAACACTGGTGCAGAAACAAAGGCAGACTTTAGGTCAGCAAAAGATTTTTCTGTCATCTGGGACCATTTATATGGAACACCATCTGATGTGAGCCGTGTCAAGGGTAATGCAATAAAAGAAAAGCCTTTAATAAAATCCCTACTGAAGTTTACCAAACCCAAGAAACTGCGAACTTCCTTCCGGCTATTAGGTGAAGGTCAAGATTTGATAGCGTCTACTTTGCTAGATGCCATGGTAAACCCACTCCTTCCCACAACATAACCAAGAAATTCAACTTTTTCCTGAGCAAACTCACACTTTAAAAACTTGACATGAAGGTTATACTCCTGGAATTTCTTAAAGATCAATTGCAGATGATGAAGATGTTCCTCTTGAGACTTGCTATACACCAAAATATCATCCAGGTAAGCCACGCAGAACTGGTCCATGTACCCACCCAAAACTGTATTTATCATTTGTTGAAATGTACTTGGTGCGTTGCAAAGGCCAAACGGCATGACAAGATACTCAAACAACCCAAACCGCGTCTTAAAAAGATGTTTTCCATTCATCACCTTCCTTAATCCTGATCTGGTTAAATGCATCCCTCAGATCCACCTTTGAAAAGATAGTAGCCACAGAAAACTGATCGCTCAAGTAGTCAGCATCAGGTAAAGGGTATCAGTTCTTTATGGTAATATCATTCAACTTTTGATAATGTATGCAGGGTCGCAAACCTCCATCTTTCTTGCTTACAAATAAAAATGGAGACGAAAATGGAGACTGAGACACTCAAATGAAACCTTTTTCCAACATAGTATCCAAGTACTCGCGTAATGCCACCTGTTCCAGTTGGTTGCAGCTATATATTGGTCCATGAGTAGGCTGCTTCTCTTCTACTAAGTCTATTGGATGATCAAAAAGGCTATGGGATGGCAGAATCTTTGCCTCCTCTTCGCTAAACACTTCAGACCATGCTTTAAGATATTCTGGAATCATTCCTTTACATGCCTCCAATAGAACCTTGGGAGATTCTGCAGCATACAACCATGGAAACATACCTTTACTCAACTCCCATTCTTCTCTCTTTACATTCACTTTGGCTGTGACTTGTGTTTCTGCCATAGTCATGTTGGAGCTCCATGTGGACTAATCATGGAAAGCCAAGGATTACTGTCTGGGGAGTACTCTTTAGAATCCATAGTTCAATCTCAATTTTCAGGGAATCGACTAATAGACTTATGGGATGTGCTCAACAGTAGGCAATGGACTGCTCCCCATTTCTCAGGGTATGGCCAGTGTTCTAGTCCCAGTTGGAACTCCCAACTTTTTTACCATTTCCTCTGATATAAAGTTCCGGGAGGCCCGCTATCCAGTAAAGCCTCAGTATGGAATATAGTATCTCCCATTATCAAACGTATAGGCAAAACAGGGTAAGATTGAGTTTCATTTTTTATTGCAAAAGCAAATGATAAAGCTTTACCTTTCTTTGGACATTGGTAAGCCAAATGACCAGGATTATGGCAAGAATAGCACAATCCTTCCTTGTAATGGCGTTGATATTTTTCATGGCTCATGTTGGTAATTTTCTTTTTGTAAGCAGACTCTTGCTACATGGGAGCTCTACCCATAACCAGCTTTGAAGTGATTCCAAGAAATTCTTTTAAAGGCAGAGTGATGGGGTGGTGTCTGATCAAATCTGACATATGAATCTTTAATCCTTGTCTGAAGTAAAGTGCTCCCATTTCATCATCTAATTCAGTCTTCTGGATGATCTCCAGAAACTTCTGATTATATCTCTCAACAGTTTGACCTTCCTGCTGAAGTTTCATCAAGGCAATTCATGCCTGTAATCTGATACTAGAAGGAGTTGCTGCAGCCAGCAACTGGATTTTAAACTCTTTGCAATACATGCAAAAATCCTCATTTTCTTCCAATGCTTTGGTAAACCAACCCAAAGCATCTCCAGAGATGAGAACCCGACCGCCATTACCTTCTATGCATCATCTGGGTAGTTCTCAAAATATGCTTTAAAATGCGCCCCCAACAATGTAAGTCCTCCTTTCACATCAGCTAATGTTAATTTTTTAGGCAATGGAACTATAGGATAGTTCATGGGCGCATGATTAGCCACAGTCACTGTTTGAACTTACTTGGACCTATTGATTCTTTATAAGTCGTATCATCTTGTTTTATGGAGAAAAACATCCGTGCCGATGTCTAGTAACCTTTCATCAATAAAGCAAATGATAAAGCTCCAAGTAATAAAGTGCGTCAGGATATACTTTGTAAAACTTGGAGGTCAAATTGTCAGGGACTGGTACTACTTTATCTCAGTTTGTGATAGCAAGCCGTGAACTTACTAACCCTGAGCTAAAGGTCCAGTATAACAAAGGGGAAGTTTTACTATATAGAGAATGGCAAGGGCAATTGAGAAGTTTAGCCCTAAAGAAGGGAGGATTGCTTAAACCACTCCAATTCCTGTTAAAGCCAGTACACCAGCTATGTTTGGACGTGGAAGTAATGGAAGAGGGATTTGTTCAGGTATAGGTGGTTCTGCACCCATGGTTATAGGTTTTATGGAATAATTGATTATACTGTATAACTTGTTTACTATATGGTATATGGAACTGTTATAATAAAATATGTACTTAAAGGTTTAACATATGATAATATTTTATTGATTACAAAGACTAACCATCTGAATAGTCTAGTTTTATATCCCATCCAACTTCCTGGACTTTCCTAAGCTTAAATTTGATTTTTGAACGGAGCACTATGATCCTATAAGCTTATGAGATTGAACCTTTCATGTAATTTTGAAAGCAGTGGGAATCATCTCATTCTCATTGTAAATTCGTTTTGGTGCGATTAATCAACTCAATATCATTGCAATTAGGGTAATTTAAGAGATTAATTGAATGAAACTCATTACAATCATGATTTGATATGCAAATAATCAATCTAACTTCAGCACAAATCCTCTTTATCTGATGAATTGTATCTGAAATCTCAGGAATTCCTCTAATGTCAGGCTTTACCCTGACATATATAGCGTCCTCCTTTACATGGTACCTGTTAAAATTTTTGGCAATACCATTAGGATACTCCATAAGGGTCACACAGGTCAAATTCATCTAACAACAGACAGACAATGTGAGGATCGTCAGTCCTATGAACACACTTGAAAGTATAATAAAATATGGAGCAATTGCCCTATGACACTTTTATTTATTTAATAAATACAGCGGTTCCTTGCTGTTCTGATCTCTCAAAGCTAGTAACAACCTCTTCTTTCAATTACCCCATATCACTTATATATCAGTGACTTTGGTTAGATACTGTTCCCTTGGATTAGACTATAGGGTTTTCTATACTGCCATTGGTTTCAGGATGGTATTCTTAAATTCTCTAACACTTTAATTTGAGGCAATCTAAATAATTTACAAATGTTGACATTGCCTTATTGCCTTGTTTGGAGGCAATAAAATAATAACCCATTATAACCCATTATTGCCTCATCTCAAGGCGCTCAAATACTTTTAAATAATCATCCTAGTCGTCAGATTCTCACCAAAACGCCATAGCTCTTCAGAGCTTATTATCTAGTCATATCAGAATCTCAACATTACTCCTCCCCTTTGACTGGACAATAAGTCTCTTATTATTTATATGCTCAGAGAAACTTTGCATGCAAGCAATTAGTGATTTGACCACTCACTGGGTCTTGATAGTGTAGGTGTCAACGCCCATTTTCTTGACCATACTGAATGGAACAATCCTGATGTTGGCCAACTTGTGTTTCTACCCAAACCTAAGCTGGTCATGAAATAAAACCATCTCTCCTTCTTGTTTCTGAGCTAACCCACTATGCCATATCCAATTGGCAGCCTGATTCTAAAGCTTTTTGACAAAGCTGAAAGATTACGCTTCTGTTTGAAATTTGATCAACATGTCAGCTAAATTAGTCAAGTAATGGTGGGGATCCATTCCACCAGTATCTTCTATGCATGTATAGAGCAATAAAAGAAGAGCAGGGTATTATCCATATAATAAAATTGGAAGGGGCTCTTCCCCATGGTGGAATGATAGCTATTGTTATAATCGAAAATGGCAGTAGACAGGAGGGAACTCCAATCAGAGGGTCTATCCATTACCAGCTTCTGGAGTATGTTCACCAATGTCCCATTGACCTGTTTTACCATCCCGTTGGACTCATGGCGGTATGGAGTTGTAAGAACCCTGCGGATGCCCATTAGCTCATTCAACTTTGGAAGGATGTGCAAGGTGAAGTTAATTCCATTATCAGTAAAAATGAAATGAGGGCAGCATGTCGCTGGATAATACATTTCATTACAAACTTGATAACTGTGACCGCCCCCAAATCCTTTATCGCCCACACTTCAACCCACCTGGTCAAGTGGTCAATCACCACCAGAATGTACTTGGACCAGTTAGCTCCCTTTAGCAGAGGGCCAACGACATCAAGGGAAACCGTATGCCAAGCAAAATGTGGTTTCACTAACTGGTATGAAGTCTTCTGACTGAACGGCCTTTCCACTTGGCACTGGTGGCAACAGGAAATGGTTTCAAGCATGTTGAAGTTCATGCTTTCCCAGTAATACTGAGGGCACAACAATTCTAATGTCTTGCACATGCCACCATGTCCGACTGCCTTGTGAGTGCTCATGATAAAGCTTGGCCATGACGAGGGTTGCATGAAGTTCACTGTAGAATCATCAATCCGCTTGTACAATTCCCCATTCCATTAGAAGGTATTCGCTCAAATCTCATTTAATGCTTCTATAACCTGGGGTGGTTCATTGTCATATTTCCCGCTGATATTCTTATTGTACATCACATCGCTGAGATATGCCATCATGGCAATGGTTGGTAATCTAGATAAGCAGTTGGCATTCTGATGTTTTTCTTACAGTTGGTGGAGGATCTTAAAGTAATACGCCTGCAGTTTGAGGGCCCATCAAGTGAGATGCCCTTCAGGCTCCAAGAGGTTCTGTAACCGGCGTAGAGACGCATGATCCATTCTGACTTTTAACTTTACCACATGCAAGTATACCCTAAATTGCTTATACATATAGATTATCACTAAGCACTCCCACTAAGTCTCAATATAATTATTCTCATGGAAGTTCAGGCTTCAACTGCATTATGCAACGGGATGCTCCACCCCTCATTGTTTTATGGGAAAGGACCGCCCCAACTGCGGAAAGGGATGCATCCATATGGATGATGAACTATTTATTGAAGTTTGGATAGTGTAGCTCTGGCACACTGATCAGCGCCATCAAAGTGTGTCAAAGGAGCATTGACGGCGTTCCATCCATTTGAACAAGGCATCATTTTTTAACAACTCAAATAGTAGCGCTCCAATACAGCTAAAGTTAGGGATGAAGCACCAGTAGTATCCAACCATCCCCAAAAAAACTTTTATATCATGCTTACTGTTTGGGGTAGTCATTTTTGGATGACCTCCCCTTTGCTGGTTGTGCTTTCAGCCCTAAGAGTCTACCACAAACCTCAGGTATTCCAACTGATCCTTGAAGAAGTTATATCTATGAGGTTTAATATTGATATTCAGTTCAGTGAGCTGGCGAAATACTGCTTACAGATGATCAAGGTGCTCAGAAGAGGTTCAGAAGAAGACATTAATATTTGTTGAGGTATAAAAGTATGCATGACAGCTTCAGTTCGCCAAGGATAGTGTCCATGGATTGTTGGAACGTAGCCAGGGCGTTACATAGTCCTTTAGGCATAGGGGTTGGTTGGAAAAGCCACTTGGACGTGTTTATGGTGCATTCCTCCTGTTTTTCTGTGGACAAATTGATTTTCCAGTAACCAAATATCAGATCCATCACTAAGAAGTAGAGAGCTCCTCATAACCAATCCAACGCATCATCAATCCGAGGCAAGGATATAATTCCTTCTTAGTAACACTGTTAAGCTTCCGGTAGTCTATCATCACCCAGTTGGTACCATCCTTCTTTTTTACAATCAGAACAGGTGAAGCCTACAGACGCTTAGATGGTTTGAGTATCCCTTGATCCAGCAACTTATCAATTTACTCAGTGACAACTTCTTAAGTTGCCTTTGATTGGTGGATTGGCTGAGATCTGATAGGAGGATGATCCCCAGTGTCTAATCAATGGACCACCCCCAAGCACACCCTAAATTGTGGTAGTCATCAGCAAAAATCTCCATATAATTCTAAAATAAAGCTATTGCTTGGTTTTTTGTTATTCTGATAACCTTATTAAATTCTCCCATGGTACCACTGTCATTACGCCAGGCTGCGACTCAAAGGTTAGACCAAATTCATCCAGTGACCCTAACTTGTGAACCTGAAGGTCCTATCTGACTGGGGTCAAGTGTAAGTACACCACTATTTGATGCCGGAAAATTTGCATTAATTTGCTCTAGAAATTCACTAACAAAACATTTATTCCCTCATGGCCTGGAAGTATAATACCTGGAGCCACATGAGGCTCAAGCCACTTTTGCTGATAGGGCCCAATGACCTCCCCATAGAGCCCATCTGGCACTTCCACCTCTAATCCAGTGTTCACTATGACTTGGTATCTGGAAGAAATAAATATAGGCCCAGAAGCTCATTGACATAGCCTTTGATATTCATATATCTGCTGAAGAAGATCCTGGGCTTTGCTTTTTAGTCAACAGTAGTGTTAAATTTTGATGGTTTACTCAAAAATAAACCCTTTGAGAAAACCATCATTGGTAATAAATTAATCCCATTGATGGTTCCTTTGATTCTTCCTGATTTATCTGCATAACTTAATTCCTTCCAAAACCACCTAAAATCTATTTAAATCGTCCCAATTATTGTAGCTAATAATAGCTATAATATAATCATATTATGGCCAATTATGGGTCCACTTGGGTGCAAGGTGGTCCCACGGCATTAACTAAATTGCACCTCCTAAATTAGTGCACTAATCTTAATGCACTAAGGCGGAAGTTGGGTTCAATTAATGAAGTTGATAATTGAGCACTTAAACATAGACATCCCAAATATGGGCGTACTTAGTGCTATTGAGAGGCCTGCTGACATCCCTAATTGGGGTGCATAGTCTTTTATGGTCATATATGTTTTATTCCCCATTTATTGTTAGACATCAAGTTATGACGTAGCTTTAATTGGGAAGATTTTGATGTTGAGTTCAAAACCCAAAGTTGTCCCAATTATGAGAGTAAAATTGCCTTAAATTGGGATGAAATGATTGTTATTTTTAGTCAATTCATGGGCTGAACTGACTTGGGGATTTTTCATAATTATTGCCATAACCAGCAGAGGATTGGCATAATATGAATGAAATCATCTAATAGATGAGTTTGGCCAGGAGATGCCCAAGGGTATATAATACTGGTGCCTGGCCAATTAATAAAACATCAATTAATCATCATTTACTATTTTATTGATCATTAATAACTACTGTCACTTAGTTTATTAATTATTATCCATCTGTTATCTGTTAGATATTCATATCTGTTGCCATTACATCTATATTAGATAGTTGTGTGTGTTTATTCTTCCCAAAGAGAAGTACATAGTTGCCTGCCGGAGAAGTAGTCCTAATTATAGAGAAATAATTTCCTGATTTTGTACAAATACAGAAGGTCTTGTATTTGTTGGTGCCAGTAGACTTAAGAACAGTGAGCATACCGGAGTTACTTGGCTATTATTGAGGATTATTGGAGAATCTACTTCCCAATTATGAGGAAGAGTTTCATTTGAAAAGCAAGTTTATATCCTTGATTTCATTGTTAAGTTATATTAGATTGTAACATCAGCTGAAAACTTAACATTTTGGTGCTCACTCAAAGAAAAAACAACTACCTTAATATGAATATGGATGATCAGCTTTCAGAATTTTCCCAAAAGTACAGCGACAATGAAATGGAAACAAGCGATGTTTAGTTCATTGAACATTTTACCTCAAATCGCTCTGACAATGAGGAGGGGACTGAGTACTCATTAGAGCTAATAGCGACTGAAACAGGCCCCACTTTACCTTCAAATCTGGCCAAATTTACCCAGGCCAACATCAAGGAAATGTTGGAAACCCTGTTTTAAGGCTACCAGGTTGGTTCTTCAACAATTGACCCTAGCTTTGTTCTATTTTATTATATGAAGGATCAAGCACTGAAGAACGGAATTTTAAAAAATATAGAGCAGCCACCATGGCTGCTTTGGCCCAAAGACTTCAGGAGAGTCAGGCCAACACATACAAATATTTAGTTAATTTTGTACAACCATCAAATAAGCATGCTCAACACATCTTTGCCCATCAAAACACACACACACACACACACACACACACACACACACACACACACACACACACACACACATCAAAATCTTGAGCTTTCTCACTTCATTGTATTCAAGATGAGGAATGGTCAGCCCACGCTTGTTTATTAAAAAAGTTGGATACTTGCTTTGCAGAAGTGCGCAAAGCAATTGTTTCAAACACTGGAGCTGCAGCAGAAGCCCATGGCTGAATTGATGAGTTGGTAACTCAACTTAATGAAGGCGTCCCAAAGATATCTACACAATTGCTGAACAATTTGGGATTCTCAAGTCAGTGGAAACAGGATATCACTAACCACTGCATCAGACTTGAGACGCAGCAGCATTATGGTGCAGCAAATACGGTAAACTTTCTACAACAGGGCCAAGATTTAAGAAAAACCCTTCGAGAGTTGGATGAAAAATATATCAAATTAGAAGATTATATTTGGATCAAATTTTCAGCTACCCAGAGAGATATTGAGGCTTTAGCCCAGTTACCTCTTGCTACAGTAGAACAATCAGATAATTCAGATATCAAGGCTAAATTAGCCAAAGTGTGGTCAAGTATTTCTGAACTCTGTACTTCCAATACAATCTTATTTGAGGAGAAAACCAATATGGAGAGTCAACTGGCGCTTACTAACACAAGGATGGTGAGAATGTTGGAAGAAATGGTGGCGCTTTTGGCCCAAGTGACATTAAATGAAGCAGATCTCACTCAAGCTAACAAGGAAATGGTTTATCTTAAGGCTAATAGTTGCAGGTGTGCAACCAGTCTTGGGGGAGGGGAGGATGACGAAGCAGCTCTAAAGGCACGCCAAAGTGCGCTTAAGAAGCCACATCGGTCCCAATTTCAGAAAACAGAGTCAAGCAATTTGGATGATTATCATGAGGCAGATGAAGATTATGGGATGGACGTATCAAATACATGAACCATTCCAAGTTCTTACTTCTATGCCCACTCCAAATCATTTGCAGCATTCCATTCTTCCTGAAGGTTCCCCAAGTCAGTTAAACTTAAGAAGAGAAACTGCCTATCCAGTTAGGGACTCAGGCAGAAATGACTTCAAACCACTTAATTTGCCAAAATTTGATAAAGATGGAAATGTATACTCCTTCTTGAAGCTTTTTGAGAAGGCTATGAGAGGAGCGTCCAATCATGCAAAGGCGACAGTGCTCATCAATTTTCTGGACTCACACAGCGTAGACCTTGTAATGCCCTATTTGGGGGAAGATTGGTCTTACAACGAGGCCCATCAGGCCATCATTAAGGAATTTGGTGGGCCCAAAAAGCTGTCGACACAAAAGATGGAACTCTTAAATATTGAGTTTAGACCTAATGAGTCTATCAAAGAGTTTGCCGATTGATTTTACCATGAAGCTCAAGTATTCCTTGGATCAAACATTATGACCAAATATGATGCATTAATTGCCATGGAACATGCTGTACAGCCATATCATGATTTGGAACGAGTAATGATTCCTGCTTTTAATCACAATATGGGGACAAATAGACTTGTGGACTATTTACGCCGCTGTGCAAGAAGCTATTATGCGCCAAATTGGCTAAACAATCCACAATGGGTGCACCCTCAACATAAAATTAGTAATATGAGCCACAATCAAGAAAGAAATGGGAATCCTAAGGAGCAGAAACTCAACTGTCCCAAATCTAGTGCTATCACTTGCCATCATTATGGTAGAAAAGGACACATCGCCAGCAAGTGTTATGCTTAATAGATGGGAAAACAGGAGTTAATGTGGCTTACAAAGTCAAAAAGGACACAGATTCGGGAAAAGGGCAGGTGGAGTAGAGGCGGAATGCTCTACTACCACCCATCATACCAAAATCATTCCTCCTGATCCTGACAAACTTTTTGTGTCCAATTTAATTAGCAAAGATTCATTACATCATATTATGGCCAACAATGTACATATGGTTATGACTTGATCCCAAAAAGGCCAAAAATCAGATGAAGCCTCAGAAGAGGCCCAAATAGAGGTGGCCAAACCATATTCCAAGCAAATTATGGACCTTGCCTTGATCCTCACACTACCCTCTCTCATGACCTGCCCTCCCTAAAGAATGTACATATTGCAATCCATATGCAGACTCTGACGGAAAACTTCCCTGACATATGTTCTTGCTTCAAATTACACTTGGAGTCGGGCAACTCTGAATCTATTCACTTAATAAACACTTCTGAACCATACTCTGAGTGTACCTATGCCAATATTGCTTTCAATAAGGTCCGTGTTCAGGCCATTATTGATAGTGTAGCTCCATTAAATATCTTCAGCACTAAGTTGGTGAAGAAGTTGGGAATAGCCCCGGATGTTGCCCATGATCAATAATATGGCACTGCAGGAACACATACCACCAGAGCTTTTGGGGCATATAGTGCCTTACCTATAAGATTTGGGTCTATAGTAGTATCCGCTTCAGCTATAGTCTTGCCTAATAAGAACTATGAGGTCCTTATTGGCACCAATTTTATGAGAAGATACGGAGTGGTCACTAGTCATAAGGATGATACCTTAACTATTTTGAACCAAGCCATCCCGATTTACTATACTAAAGATGCAAAATTGGGACTAAAAAACCTAATCTGTTTATTAATCTGGCTTATCAAGATGGAATAATCCCTATTGAATACCATAAATTGAAGCGTCGTGTCAAGGCCCTGTCAACGCAAATCCACGAGTCTAAGGGAATACCCCTCCGAGAAAACATGGAGCTAACTCTGGACTCAGGAATGCAAGCAGTAGTCACGACTAAGTTAACAATTCAAATCCCAGAAGGACTTTATGGTGAAGTTTATCAACCTTGGTCCTAAACTCGACTTGAACCTAATGTGGCGCCTGGGATATTTATTCCTGGACATTAAAAAATTAGTGTCCTCTGTGCAAATATGCAGAATCAGCCGATTTTTATCAAAAGGCATCAGGTGGTTGCCTATCTCCATTTGATTCCTATAATGGAGATTGAATCTTTCCACAATTTTGGAACCCTGGATGAGCTAGGGCTTCCCAATGATGAGTTGGAATATGTGCATAATATCATACCTGTGGCCAATTTAGGGGAACTAAATGATCAGGAAAAAGACCAGGTTCAAGGATTATTTGAGAAATACCATGAGATATTCGCCAAGGATGATTTAGACCTGGGATGTGCAAGAGGAGTGACCCATATAATAGATTCTGGGGACCATTTACCTATCCAATTGAGGCCGATTAGGCGTTTGAAAACTGCTGAAGAGGTTGTGTCAAAGGAAATTAAGGAACTTCTTGACCGTGGTATGTTGCTGCCATCCAAGAGTCCATGGGCTGCCTGAATTCTCATTGTAAAAAAGAAAGATGAGAGCAACTGGGTTGTTATTGACTACCAGAAGTTTAATAACATTACCAAAAAGGATTATTATCCTCTTCCGCATATTGATGATGCCCTAGACAGGCTTGGGGGTGCAAAGTTTTTCTCAGCGATGGATTTAATTAGCGGGTATTAGCAAATTGATCTTCCCAAAGCTGAGCGAGAAAAGTGCGCTATTATTACCCAAGAAGGGTTATTTCAATCAAAGAGGATGCTCCAAGGACTCTGCAATGCTTCAGCTACCTTCCAGAGAGCGATGGACACTATAATGGGAGATCTTAAATTGTCATGTGTACTAGTATACCTAGATGATATAAATGTATTCAGCCGTACCTTTAATGAACATCTGGAACACCTGGAAGAGGTTTTCAAGAGGTTAGCGGCTGCAAACTTAAAGATCAAGCCCTGGAAGTGTCAATTCTTTAAGGACCAGCTGGAATATCTTGGGTTTTTAATTGATAAAGAAGGTCTTCGGCCACAACTGGCCAAATTGGAAGCAATATCTAAGATGAAAAGGCCCAAATCCAAGTGAGATATTCAAGTATTCTTGGGCATGATTGGGTACTATCACCAATTTATTGCCAGCTTTGCTCAAATCAGAGAACCTTAATTTTATCTACTTAAGGATAAGGTCTCTTTTGAGTGGAATTTGGACTGCCAGGAGGCATTTGACCAGCTTTTTTGGCCCTATTAGTTACACCATTGTTGCGCTATTCTGAGTTTGAATGAGAATTATTGTTCAGATTGATGCGTCATTAACAGCAATTGGAGCCGTTTTGTCCCAAGTTGGAGAAGATGGCGAAGTGCACCCAGTAGCCTATGCTAGTTGGACCCTAAATGCCCATGAAAGAAATTATACTGTGACAGAAAGGGAATGTTTGGCAGTTATATATGCCTATAAACAGTTCCGAGTATACTTCATGGAGTGCATTGCACCGTGGTTATTAATCATGCATCCCTAAGCTGGCTTAACAACTTGAAGGAGCCAGAAGGACGTTTGGCTTGCTGGGCACTTAGCTGCAGGCTTATGACTATACCATAAAGCACTGTGCTGGTGCTAAACATCAAAATGCTGATTGTTTGTCTCATCTGCCCATTGTGGCAACCCTCTGTCAGCCTGCGGATGCCTTGTATAAAAAGATGGTTAGTGGAACTCTTGCCAATGAGCCTGAACAAGTGCATAAAGTTCTCTCCAAATTAAGAAAGGATACCCACACTGAAAAAGGAGTCCTATTAAAGTTCATTGATGGGAAGAAATACATATTTCCACGTCCCTCAGCTTGAGAAGATCTAATTTTGGCTGCTCATAAGGCCACCGGTTATGGAGGCTTTAAGAAAACAAAGGAGCAGCTCAAGCAAAATTACTATTAGGAATCGATGCATAGTGACATCCATGAAACATTGAGCTTTTGCCAAGAGTGCCAAGGGGAAAAACCCTTCCAAAAAGCTACTTTGTACCAGCTTGTTTGGCCCAATTTCGCTTGGCACACTATATCCATAGATGTGGTTGGACCCCTCCCAATTAGCAATGTAAAAGCCAAATATATTATTGTGGCAATCAATCACTTGATGAAATGGGTCGAAGCCAGGGCTATTTGGGACTTAGGAGCCTCAACAACTGCTAAATTTATATTGGAGCAAGTTATTCATTGGCATGGATGTCCTCAATTTATATTAAAGGATAATGGCACAAATTTCACTGCAGTTATTCTCCAGAAGCTCAATGAATTAATGGGGGTGCGTGGTGTTCTGTCAACTCCATACCACTTAGAAACAAATGGTGCAGTAGAACGAGTTAATGGAACACTTGTCAATATCCTAAGGATGCTGACTTCTCAGAAGCCCTCCAAATGGAGTACATTCCTCGGTTCAGCCATTTTTGCCTATAACATTTTTTACCATTCGGCCATGAAGATGTCTCCATTCCAACTTCTATATGGGAAACATCCAGCCTTACCCCCATTATTGTATTTCTTGCTTCAAGAACCACAAGAATTGAGCTATTCTCAGTATGCTGAGAGGCTCGCAGAAACCTTAATTAAACTGCAAGCCCAGGCTTTCAATAATAACTTCAAACTTCATAAGGCCCAACATGAAAAAGATCAAAAAAACCTGATATGATATGCCTGAATTTGCTGTGGGGGATGAAATATTATTTTGTAATACCCATGGTTCAGGCCAAATTCACAAGTTAAATCGCATTTGGGTTGGCCCATTCAAAGTTATAGAGAAGACTTCAAACTTTTCTTACACTATTAAGGAGAAAAATTCAGGCCATGTCTATAATTGGTCTATGCTAAATTCCTAAGAAAGTTTAAAAAGTGGCCCAATTAGAAAAGAAGAATTCAAACATAAGCATATATAATTAAATGAAAATAATAGTTATTAAATAATAATAATGAGAAAAAATATAATAGTAGTAAAAGAAATTTTTTTTTATTATCTATATACACAGAAAAAAGAGAATAAGATTTTATATTCCAAGTAATAAGAAAATTGTAAATTTTAGTATAAAAAAACAAAAGTTTTCTCTCTCATTGCAATCACTTTTGCAACCTATTCAATTCAAGTCTAAATCTAGTTTGATAATCTCACAGAGGAGATTAGTCTGCGCCCATGTCAGGGAGCAGTTGGGCAAGTAAGGTAAGAGGAGCAGGTAGTAGGCCCACGGCCTCAAACGTTCAAAAACGCCCCAGAGAAACCGGCGGAATAGAATTTTTTCCTAAAAACTGGCGGTCACTATTTCCCCAGAAATCCTCGCTTGGCAAGCATGATGCAACCAGTACATCAACATGCCACACTCCCAGCCACTCTCGTCAGTGGAATATGGAGTCTGCGTGTTTCTGGACATCCAACAAACAGCTTTATGAGAAAAATTTTGTGGGGATGTGCACACTTTTTTCCAACCGCGGTGTACATCAAACCTTACTCCATGTCATGCAGTTGGCTGGACCTAGGTTTCAAAAACAAGGAGGCAGCAGACAAGGTGGCTGTGGTGCATGTAGTGATTGACCTCCCTGAAGGGCAATGGGTCATTAAAACCAAATGCACCAGATGGACAAAATCCAACCAAATTTTCCTCACGTTTGACTTTTTGCCTACTATAGTAAAACGTGCCATATTGGAGCAGCACCTGAAAGATGGTCTCACCATTTATGGCGAAATACAATCTTTTGATATGCAATGCTTTACGCTGATGCCACATCTGTGCACTGGCAAAGCCATCGCAGTTCTGACCCCAACCAAGGAGATTTCAAGGGACCTAACCCAGATCCCACACTCCACATATATCAAAATTGAAGGGAATACCACCCACCCTTTCTGGGTAACTGTGGACAGCGCGCCCCCCATCTGTACCCACTGTGACGTGTTCAGCCATAAGGCACATGCATGCCCCACCAAGGAGGGCATCACATTCCAAGAGCACCCCTCAGCGGCCATGGCCAGTGGAGAGGCGCACTACAAACTAACTTCAAGCACCAAAGAGGCTTTCCTATGGGGAGCACAAGGTTCTACCTACTGGTAAAACCTATTTCCCCGCAAGAGTGGAAGAAGGACAAGCAGGCCTGCAGGACCGCGGCCAAGGAAGTGGCCAAAGTCACCACCGCTATCCCACACTCCCAATGCCAGGAGGACATCAAAACCTTCGCGGTGGAAGCAACTTAGGAATCCATCAGCCAATAATATTGGGAAGCCCATGCTAATTGGGCTACCCAATTTGAGGATCTGATGGGTGACTCAATTTCACTCAATCCTCGCAACTAAGCTCTGGTCAAAAATGACTTGGGGTCCAACCTACCTAAAAAACTTTTTTTTGACCCGCTCATTGGTGCACTGAACTCATCTGCACCGCAAAAAATTCGTTTGATGACAGGGAAACAAAAAGCAAAGGCAAAAGCCAACGCAAACCTTTCTGCAAAAATCAACAAAACTACTGATAGTGTTGCTGCAAACACCCACGCTGCCATGAAGGCCTTTGGGGATCTAGAGGAGGCTAGTGGGCCTGGGCGCCCACCCCCTTGCACCTTAGGTGCAAGGGGGAAACCTTTACTTTAGGGACGTTGAATATCGCCAGACTCAAGGCCTCCCCATCCCGGGCTAGGAAACTGAGTTTTTTACAAAAAAATTTACTTGTGGATATCCTGGCCATCCAGGAGTCCCACTGTCCACAAGGTTCCGAGGATTCTTGGAAAACCATGCTCCTCCCATCCCTATCCTTTTGGTCAAAGCACTGTGGGGTGCTAGTTCAGAGAAACAATTTCTTCAAATTTTTATCATTGGAATCCTTCCTCAATGGCTGAGTCCTCATTGTCACTTTCTCATGGGCTGACATGGCGCATGCTATCATCAACATCTATGCCCCAACCTGTGCATGAGAGCGTTGGGATTTTTTCTTGTCAGTCAAATCCCTCCCATTACCCCAGACCCTTTCGTAGTCAGTGACATGAACTGTTGGCTAAACACACCAACGGACCATTGGCCTTCCTCCTCCCACGCCCCCCAGGGTCACATAGAACTTCGCGTTCTTAAGGCCACCCTTGGGATAATGGATGCACTGCCATGGTGAGCCCTGCTACTCAAAAACATGATGTGCCCCCACATCCACAATGGCCAATTAAGGTACATGTCCCGGATTGACCTTATCCTTATGCTGGCAAAATTCCAACCCCACATTTCCCACTTCAAAACAACAAAAATTGAGTTCTCTGACCACCGACTGTTCTTGATAACCTACCACCTACTCGTCACAGTGGCTAAGGCCCCACATTAGAGCAAAATCCACCCCCAAACTTGCATCGCCAGGATTTTCCACTTGGGTGGAATCAGCAACTTTGGCAAAAGAGTTTGTTGCACTTTTTTGCGTGGACCCCATCTCCACATGGGCAGCCTTCAAAGAGGATACCATCTGCCACTCTCGCCACCTCTCCTCCAGATGCTCACGAGCCACATTGGCTTTCATTTCGCGCGCTCTGGAAGAGTTGGCACACCTGGAGTCCAACATCCCAGCTACAGGATACAGCCCTGCATGGGGCCAGAAGTGGGCAGAGGCAGCCACCCACCTCAACGCGCTCGAAAGGCAACACAAACATCAGTTTTGTGTTCAGTACAGGGCCACACGCATCACAAAAGGCGACAAGTGCACCGCATATTTCTTTAAAAAAATTTGCACCACACCAGAGCGTGGCCTGCACACAGGTGCGAAGATCAGATGATTCCATTGCAGATACACCAGCTGAAGTGGCAATCAAAACACAAAAGTATTACTCCAAGCTATACCAATCCAATCAATTCAGCTGGCCAAAGTGGCGGAATTTTTCACCAAGCCCACATCTGCACCATTTCCCAATACCCAGAAATAATGAATTTGATTACTCCAAATGAATTATGGACAGCCATCCGCGGTGCACCAAACCGGAAATGCCCTGGCCCAGATAGCATTCCATATGAATTCTATAAAAAGTACTTCAAATATATATCCCCACTGCTGCTTGCCTCCCTTAACCAGAGCCTTCTGGAAACGCGCCTTCTACTAGGAGGACAAGAGGCCTTCACCATCACACTCTTTAAGAAAGGGGACAAGCTAGACTTAGCCAACTGGCGCCACTTCTTTAACTAACACGGGTACAAAAATTTTAACAAAAATCATGGCTAACCATTTAGGGATTGTAACATCTGCCACCATCTCCCCAGAACAATTTGGTTTCATACCCAGAAGGTCGATTTGGGACAACGTGCACTCTGTGGCTAACGCATGCCAGTCCACAGCCTCTGGGGCACTTGATTCTTGGACCAACAGAAGGCCTATGATAGTTTAAACTGGGAATACCTCAGGGCCTGCCTCCATCAATTCCGCTTACCCCCTTGCTTCATCAACTGGGTAATGCTGCTCACGGAATCTGCAACAATGGCAGTGCGTGGCCCTGGCTTCCTAACGGAAGTCGTCCGCCCTCAAAGGGGCTTAGAACAAGGGGACCCCCTTAGCCCACTATTATACAACTTCAGCCTTGACCCACTACTTTAAAACGTGAATGCCCAGCTCACTGGGGTCCATGTACCAAGCCAAGCACCAGTCAAGATGATGGCGTTTGAAGACAACTGTGTGGTTGGGGTGTCTAATATTAAAGATACACGTGCACTTGAAGCTCTCATCCAGGAGTATTCCCAGGTAAGTAACGCTGCACTGAACACTTCCAAAACTACAATCATCCTCCTTGGTCGGTATCAAACCTGCTGGGCCCCAGCAACCAGTGCCCAGCCCAGCCCATCTGCTCACACACGTGCTCGCCCTCCCTGCTCACCCCACACCGCCCCACTAGTGCTCCCCTTCATGCCACGCCCTACCATAGGGCCGGTCCGCCATCTGGGCGTGTGGGTGGAGGCAGGAGGGTATGCATCAGCAGTAATGGAAAGTCATATTCTAGACAACGTGACAAAGCGCATCGCCTCCCTCAGAGCCCACTCTACTTCCCTTACTGGCAGGGTTGTTTTAGCCAACTCTATGCTCCTCTCCAAAGTCTTGTTTGGAGCCCACGCCATCCCCTTCTCCCCAAGCTTTTTCAAATCCTTGTATGGCCTTCTGCAAGGATGGCTTTGGTCAGGCCGCCTACCACCAGTATGACTAGAGGTAATGTTTGGCCCTCATCATCATGGTGGCATGGGCCTGCTTGACTTCAAAGCCCATGCTGTCAAGATCCTGGGCACCTGGATTGCGGCCATCACTGCCCCTACGCTCCCCTTCCAACACTGGTCCCGCGCGGCCCACTCCAACTTCTCCCGCGCCTTGGGCCTCAACAATCCATTGAACCCTCACTCCCTGATGATTTACCTGGCTTCACACCCATCGGCCACAGGTCCTCACGGGACTAAAACCCACTACAAACAAATCCTCCTCTCCATGCGGAGTGCTGAGTGGAAAATTTGTATTAGCGGACACACAGCCCAGAGAGGCTGCCCCTCTCCTCAATTCGCACAAGAGGTACAGGGGCTACCCATCCAAGGTGGCGTGATCCCCACACGGCCCCATGTCCTATCCAGGGTGGACTACCTGGACATGATGGACATCCCTTACTCCATTGAGACCCAAAAAACTATCTAGAAATACGCACACCATCCTCTGTTGCAGCCTCAAATCTGTTCCCATGTGTGGCGCTGCCTGAGGCGTGTGTACCATATGGCTGAGCGCTCTAATGCTTTACACTCATCCTGCGTCATGTGTGGCCAGTATGGAACGCTGTTCCACCGCCTGGAGAAGTGTCCTACCTCTATAGTGATATGGCGCGAAGTTCAACGTCTGCTGGGGCAGGATCAAACACATCCCTTCAGTCTGTCAAGAGATATGTTTGCTTTATAAATGGCCTCCCCCCTTCCACCCTCCCTCCATGCTCTGGTGGTTGCAATCGCCATGTGGACTATCCACACGATTGTCTTGGATGCCATTGCAGGCTCCACCCCCACCATCCCAGAAGCTGTCCACAGATTCCAGTCTCATTTGGTGGACCACTTTCAGGCATGGATGTTTGGATACCTCCCACCGCATCACCGACAGCTGGTCTCCTCCTGGTTCCCAGTTTGGTTCATCAAATCAGACCCTTTCCTCAACACATGTTCAATTGTGGCTACGACCCCTTCACACGTTCCCTCCCCCTCCCCCTAGTGGCGTTCCCGCTGGCAACAAGAGATAGCATCGCTTCTCTGGGGTGCCTTCCCTGTTCTAAGTTTTGTTTCTTTTGGGTCAAATTTAGAAGTGTCTGTCCTATGGTCATCCTTCCTCACAATAAATTTTTATTTTAAATTTAAATATAAAAAAACAAATTTTATTCCTCCACTTAGAGGGGGAGGTGACTCAGAAACTAATTCTTTATCTTAAAGCCAATTTGGCCCAATCTAACAGCTGAATGATATAAAAACAGCTCCAAATGAACATCATTAAAGTTGAAAAAAATAATAAGATACTCTAACCAGGACTTCAAAACAATCAGAAAACATATTCATTAAAAATGTTTAGTCCAATTTATTTAAAATAATGATGTTATTTAAGAATAAGAGCAGTGACAAATTTCTGATATGCTGAAGTGGTGTTTACAGATATGAAGAGAGAATTGGGAAACTCAGGGTTTATATTCCAGTCAAGTGGGGAAATGTTAGATTTTGATGATTGACTCAAAAACAAACCCTTTGAGAAAACCATCATTGCTAATAGATTAATCCCATTGATGGTTCCTTTGATTTTTCCTAATTTATCTGCATAACTTAATTTCTTCTAAAACCACCTGAAATCTATTTAAATCGTCCCAATTATTGTAGCTAATAATAGCTATAATATAATCATATTATGGCCAATTATGGGTCCACTTGGGTGCAAGGTGGTCCCACGGCATTAACTAAATTGCACCTCCTAAATTAGTGCACTAATCTTAATGCACTAAGGCGGAAGTTGGGTTCAATTAATGAAGTTGATAATTGAGCACTTAAACATAGACATCCCAAATATGGGCGTACTTAGTGCTATTGAGAGGCCTGCTGACATCCCTAATTGGGGTGCATCATCTTTTATGGTCATATATGTTTTATTCCCCATATATTGTTAGACATCAAGTTATGACGTAGCTTTAATTGGGAAGATTTTGATGTTGAGTTCAAAACCCAAAGTTGTCCCAATTATGAGAGTAAAATTGCCTTAAATTGGGATGAAATGATTGTTATTTTTAGTCAATTCATGGGCTGAACTGACTTGGGGATTTTTCATAATTATTGCCATAACCAGCAGAGGATTGGAATAATATGAATGAAATCATCTAATAGATGAGTTTGGCCAGGAGATGCCCAAGAGGTATATAATACTGGTGCCTGGCCAATTAATAAAACATCAATTAATCATCATTTACTATTTTATTGATCATTAATAACTACTGTCACTTAGTTTATTAATTATTATCCATCTGTCATCTGTTGGATATTCATATCTGTTGCCATTACATCTATATTAGATAGTTGTGTGTGTTTATTCTTCCCAAAGAGAAGTACATATCTGCCTTCCAGAGAAGTAGTCCCAATTATAGAGGAATAATTTCCTGATTTTGTACAAATACAGAAGGTCTTGTATTTGTTGGTGCTAGTAGACTTAAGAACGGTGAGCATACCAGAGTTACTTGGCTATTATTGAGGATTATTGGAGAATCACTTCCCAATTATGAGCAAGAGTTTCATTTTAAAAAGCAAGTTTATATCCTTGATTTAATTGTTAAGTTATTTTAGCTTGCACCATAAGCTGAAAACTTAACAGGTAGCAAACCAGAATCACTCCATTACTATATAAAAGATTGATATGACCATGTGCACCAGATTCTTTAGCACTCCACTAGAGCTATAGTAAATTGGGATCACTGTCCCAGAATTTTAAAGGTCTCCTTCATCATATCAATGACAGCACCAAAGTTTTTAGGAAAGCAGTTAAAATTAGCAGGTTGAAGTTACTGTTGGGTTTCACTATCCCTGGAGCTACAATAACAATGTACCCAAACTGCAAAGGTAGCATGCTGTATGCCCACTCAGAGACCGTGCTTTCCTCTCCAGCAGTCCTGTAAAACTATTTGATGTTCCACATCAGGCTTTAGCATAAATTCTGACATCAATTTAGTAAAAACTATGTTGATCAGGGCGCCTGTATCTACCATAGCGCAAACTCTATTTTTGCTACAAAAATGTCACAGTATGTACACTCAAAATAAGAAGAATATTGACTGTTTAATACATGAACATTTAAGGGATATCTTTCCCAAGTGTCAAGAATTTTTCATTCCCAATACTAGGTGACTACATCAGTGATCCAGGCCAAACAGTATGAAGTCTGCTGGCCCTTGCTTTTTCACAATCATTGGTGACCTTTACCTACAAATTCTCAGTGCAACCCACCAACCCAGCATAACAACAACTTTTCCTTCTGAGGCATTACCACTCATTATGTCTCAGAGGTCCTCTTTGGGACATGTCCAATGATTGTGGTTGATCATCCTCTATTGACTCACTCAGGGTTTCTTCCCTTCAATCCTTCCAGTCCTTCATTGTTGCTGCTAATTGCCTAGTTCTGCGGGGTTTCCATATAGTTCAAGGTTGGGAGTTGGTTGCGCTGAACAATCCAGGTGTTTTAACCCAGCACCTAACAACTTGGGATCTTGAATCCAATCTACAAGTTAAGCTAACTACTGTTAACTAAAAACTTAATAAAGATGGGAAAACAAATATCAGATTTGAAGATCTGAAGATTTGAAGAACAGAAGATATTTTTAATAAGAGAAAGATCAAACTATTTTTAAGCATTTCTTGCCTGTCCACATCATTGGCATTTATTGCCAGCATTGCCAGCACTTATTGGAATTCTATCCGCTTAGTATTTGTCAGCACTCTCACTGGAGATACTCATCATCCTCAAATGTCTTTGATTACATTAATCCATGATTTGTCATATTCTTAATTAATTAAATATATTGACATCCTTGCATAAGTCATCAGTATCAAGTTAAACCAAAATACTGTCAGGGATTGTTCTGATACTCTCACAAAGTCAAAATGCAATTTGACTTTATTTAATTAATATTAAATGGTTCACCATCATTGGCATAAATTGCTTGTACTCCAAATTATATTTGATTTCCTTCCAGAAACCCCACAATCATTTTCACATGGAGCTGTCATTGGGATAAGAGCCTGCCAAACTTAAGTAATTAGTATTAGTTATTTTATCATCCTCAGAATAAGTTGCCAGTGTCAAAATTGGCTCAAATCTTTTTTCAGAATCATTTCCTTATACTTTTTGACGTTTAATTTAAGCAATTCGTCATCTTAATTGATATTATTAATTATCTTGACATCCTTGCCTCAATTGCCGGTGTCAAGACCCACCAATTTCCTATTGGGGATGATCCCTAATACTTTCTTGATCCTGCGGTTCAAGACAGCTCAACCCAACCAAATGGGGAGCACAAATTGGGATATTATCATTAAATAATGAATTAAAATTAGCAAACTAATTGGCAATCATCCTCAATTAATTATTATACTAATTTTTTAATATGTGAGGAAAATAACCTGGCTAAAAAATTAACACCAAGAAAACTCATAATTTCCTCACTGACTTTGGGGTATTAATTAACAATAGTATCCACTGGGAGGGTGACTTTTACTCCTTTCAGGGTTGGCACATCTGCATCTGGATCCAGCTTGTCTGAAGAAGCTAGGTTGAAAATTTGGCAGGTGTACATCTTTGGTTGCTCCTGAGGTCCTTCTACCACTGCGGCTGTAGCTTGCGCTCATCTCAGTACGTTCACCCCTCCAACTGGTTGCTGCTATAAATTTTCCATCATTGTATTGAGGGACTTCCACTGGATATACTACAATTGATTCAGGTGGGACGTTTGGGTTTGGGATAGCAGATGTAGAGAGTCCCATCTCTACTACGCTCCAGCTTTTCTCTGGAAGTATTGATCCTGTTGCATGTAGTGAACATAACATTTAGGGCAACTCCATGTAAGGTGACCATGGTGACAAAATTCAAAGCAATAATCCCATAAGGGCCGCATCCTTGGTTCTCATAAGAGGGGCCAGGTCAAAGGTTTGATTATTGATGATTAGCGTAACCAGGGCCAGGTTGATAGGATGGTTGCTGGCGCTCAAAGTAACTAGTTCTGGGCTGGTAGTTGGGTTGCTGATGATTTTCATAAATGGTGCTGGAGTGGAAGTTAACTGACAGGGTTAACTTGACTGAGGAAAAGGTGCAGGATTATAATATGGCTAGGGGTTACTAGGCAGAATATGGGCAGGATGAGATTATTCCCTCAAATAAGAGGGTCCATTGATGGCAGCGATATGTTTCCACTCTGTATTGGGCAGAAGAAAGGTAGTGGACAGACATCGCATAAACTAAATAACTTTGAGTAAAGGTACATTGTCATTCAAGATTGGAGTTATGAAATTGTAAAGCTCATGGTTTGGCTTCACCGCAGAGGTCATTGCAATGCACATGTCAGCTTCTGCTAAAAAGCCTTCCCCAATTAGCACAGAGCTTCCGCTGTGAATCAGTCAGCAAACGCCGTGAGAGTTTCATTATGGTGGAACCCAATAATAAAATATTTCACCTTTCGCTGTGACATTTTTGAGGTACCCCCAAACAGCCACAGAACAGTATTTTTTTACTTCTTGGTATGTAACGGAGATGCTTGGAAATTAGCAGGTGACTTGA
Source organism: Massospora cicadina (assembly GCA_022478985.1). Classification (NCBI taxonomy): domain Eukaryota; kingdom Fungi; phylum Entomophthoromycota; class Entomophthoromycetes; order Entomophthorales; family Entomophthoraceae; genus Massospora; species Massospora cicadina. The sequence goes on from JAKSZP010009779.1 coordinate 49,363, forward strand.
TTGGCACTCCCTACATCCAAGGCATAAATTAACAGTTTAGCTTTATGGTGATATGAGGCACCTTCCACTGCAAACTCAAATCATTTTAAAGAAACTGTGAATATTCCCATTGCAATCAAATGGAGGCAGCTTATCAATACAGATCTCCTCCCGCTCATAACCACAATATTTTGGAATATACTGAGGAATGGGTTGAAATACATAGGCAGTCTTATGCTGAAGAGCTGGGCCAGTGGATGTTGGGTTGTCCACTGATTTGGAGGTAATGTGGGACTCTCTGGTGGGAAGTACTGCCATCACTTGTGGAGCTTTGACTCTCCAATTTGCAACAATATCCAGAGATGCCCTCCTGGGTGTAGTAACTCCTGCCTTGTCATACTCTTCATTGTACAAATCTCCCCAAGCAGCTCCTTGTCGTTCTTCTTCTTCCTAATGAGAGAGCTGGGAGGTACCATTCAACTTCTGCTCTGCGCAATGCAGTTGTTTGGTAGTGTCGTCCAAGCAAGTAGAAAGTTGCTCATTTTGTTGTCCAAGAATTTGCATTTGACTAAACGTACTATCCAGCCTGTGCATAATGTTGTTCCGCTCCTGTAGAAGCTCATCCTGTTTTTTTGAGCGCTGCATCTAAAGTGAGTTTGAGTTCCTTATATTTGGCTGGAGAAGTGTTTTGTGAAGATTCCCCACAAAAGCAGGCCTGATATAACATGGCCAGTGACTGGAGATTTTTAATTTGTAGTGGTTGAATAATGAGCCCCCTGTAGTGAGTACCACTGTTATAATTTTTGGCAATACCATTAATTATGCCATAAGGGTCAAATAGGTTGAACCCAACTAACAAAAGAAGACAATGTGAGGATCATCGGTTCTCCAAACAGACTTGAAAGTATAATAAAATGTGGAGCAATTGCTCTTAATCACACTTTTATTTATCTACAAAAAATACAGCAGTTCTTTGCTGTTCCGCTCTCTCAAAACTACTAACAACCTCTTCTTTTAATCGCCCCATCTCGCTTATATATCAGCAACTTCATAAAATACTGTTCCCTTGGCTTAGACTATTTGATTCCACCGTATTCTCATCAGTTTTGGTAAGGTATTCTTAAAATTCACTATTGCCTTAGTTTGAGGCGATCTAGATAATATTCTTAAAACGTTGAGATTTCCTTATCTCCTTATTTGGAGGCAATCCAATAACCCATTATAACCCAATATCACCTCATCTCAAGGCGCTCAAATACTCATAAAAATCATCCAAGTCAGTGGATTTTCGCCAGTAAGCTGTAGCTCTTCAGGGATAATTGTCCAGTCATATTAGAATCTCAACAGTACCCCTTGATGATATCCTCCTAATTCAACTTGCATTTGGAAAGAACCATAGCATATTCAGATGTCAATGACTGGGAAAGGATGATTTCCCTGAACATTCTATATTCCTCCATGCTCCCCGGAACAGCGAGAACTGGCATGACTGCTGAGAAGATGGTTGCTCAGATGCAATTTTACATGGAGGGATCACCAAGTTGATATTATGCAACTCTGCTTCCTTGGGATCAGGGGCTAACGCAGGGATTTGGCTCAGAGCATCAATAAAACCATCTCCTTGCCATTTGTAAACTCATAGGAGAATATAACTTGAGCCAGGGTCTCCTACCAATTGGTTTGTCAGGGGGTCAGGACATGAGCGTGATAATACAATAGGACACAGTGATCTGTGCGGATGCAAAGTGGCTGGGAAGAACCATGTAAGTGATTATTCCAATAGGTTGATGCATGCACTACTGCCCTGAGTTCTTTTTCATAAACCGCATAATTCAACTCATCCAGGGAAATTTTCTGAGAAAAATATCCCACAGGATGCTCAACTCTATCTTCACCCTCCTGCAAGGGTGCAGCAGCGATGGCAAAGTTGGAAGCATCTTTTCCCACTATGAACTCCCATTTAGGATCCACGTGGTGGAGAACTGAAATGGATAGAAAAGCACAATTCACTGCTTGGGAGGCGTCCTCCTGTGCAGGGGATATCTGAAGAACTTTAGCACCACTAGCTTATATAAAGGCGCTGCTACATCAGAAAGTCTTGTCATTTACTTTTTAAGGGAAGGTGTAAACCCCCAAAAACTCCTAAACTCCTTAACTGAGGTTGGTGGTGCCACTTTCAAATTGCCTTCTCTTTGTCCAGAGTGATCATGTGACTTTAATTGAAATGTTGCTCAATAATGTGACCTGGTACATAAAAAACTCGCATTTACTTTTTTTCAGGGTTAGCTTCACCTATAAATGCAACTACTTGCTGCAGGTAGATTGCATGGGATGCGAGATCATAGTAACACCAGAATGTAATCCATGTAGGCTACCGCGCAAGCATCCAAAAAAGTCCTCCAAGACTGCATCAATATGACGTTGGAAGATTGCAGGCGCATTTTTAAGCTAAAAGGCATGACCCAGAATTAGAAATTCCTCTTCCTGGTCCAGAATGCAGTGAGCCACTCCTGGCCTTTCTTGATGAAAATCAGGTTGAAAGCATTCAAGCAATCCAATTTGGAGAAGACATTGGCTTTATCCACATAGTGAGAAATTTGGGCCTCCACTGAGATTGGATGCAGATCAGGGATGGTCACATTGTTCAAAGTACCAAGATCTATGCAATTGCGTATAGTCCCATCTTCTTTCCCCAAAGAGAAGGGGTGAGAACACCAGGGAGGCTTTCCAAAATATGGGTCCCTTAGCCAGTTGCTCCATGACCCAAACATCCAAAGCTGCCTTTTCCCGTAAAGTTAAAGGTTAGATGGTAGAGGAAATGCGCACCAAATCCAATGTGAGCTTGAAGTCACAATCAAACTCAGAATGCTCTGGCAGAATGCTTGCAGAAGCTGCATCAAAGAAAGGCTCCAGCCCTTCTAATCAAGAAGGTCAGGCACTTCAGGTTTGGACTTTAGCAGGGGTATTAGGGTATGCTTGTGTACACTTGACCATCGAGGCAAATTGCCTTGGGGTCACCTTCTGACATGGGAATTACTAACTCCTGTACATACTTAAGATACAATGTCAAAGTGTTAGCTTTTAATTTTGTTTGAGTATCAAACTTCCACCACCACTCCACATCCAAGATAATTGGGTACAATATATTTTTGATCGTTGAAAACCTGTCAGCCAAGTGGTAGTTACCCACTTGGAATTCAACTAACCCCTGAACCTTCAGCGTGGGTATATCCTGAGATGCCCCTGCCCTAACCATACCCCCAGGTAAGTAACTTAACTCAAGGTAGTCAGTCAGGTCCAGATCAAATAAAATTCTCAGAGGTTTTAGTATCCCCCAAAATAGTCATGATGAATTTCCCTGAGGGTGAGGCAAGAGTTGCAGAAAGTAGGAAACAACCAGAGTGATCTTTTTTACTAACAGTTAAAGCCAACTGTACACCAGAGGGTTTCTCTTTAGACATAATCACCCTAGGATGGGTTTTCCCATCAAAGAAGGGTTAAGGGTATCTTACAACCCTTACTACTGAAGGTACATAACCTATAGTACTCTTAGCAGAATAATTACCCACATTATGTAGCATCAACTCCTGCTCAATTTCTTTAATTCTATTAATCATCTTAGCGCACAGGCGCGGGTTTTCAGAAGTGATATGATACACAAATTGTTGCAATACTGTGCCTGCGAGAGCCCTTATTTGACTCATTTTTATTTAAAGTGATTTTCGTAAAAAACGTGTTTTTGAGCGTCAACAATTCCATGCCCAATATGATAGCCAACTGATCATCTCTTTCCAATATCATCACAGCTAGGCCGCCTGCCTATAGTTCAGCTAGTATCCATGGAAAGGATGTCAGAGGAGAAACCAAATCAGATGAAGCATCTAAATTAAATTCGGGGCTAGACTCACATGGACCCTCAAATTCCCCAAAATGGAGGGGGATCAGAGGGGAGCCCTGCCCCGTTTAAAGGAAAATCCATAGTTTTAGGTGCCATATTTATAGGGGATGGCACTGGGTGACATCATCATTGCAAAATCTCTGAAACATTTAATTAACCTATCTAACTTAGGTTCCTGCTGACCTTCACAATCTCCTGTAAAGGAAGGTACAACAGCAGTAGAAACCGCCAATTGAAAAAAGGATTCAAGCTTTCCAGGAGCAGTAATTATAAGGGTGGCCACAGTTATAACCCTAATGGCGAAATATCTGAGAATTTAATTACCATAGTTTGTCTAGGAACCTGCTGACCTTTTTTTAGTACTAGATGGTCCCAACCTGCTGACCTTTTTACGTTCCCAAAAAGGAAGGTAAGGGAGCAACAGGCGCCAATAGATGCAAAAAGGAATTGGTTTTCTAAAGCCTGTATTTATAGGGGACAACTGGTAAAAAACCTTGGACAAACAATAACCTCTATTTATGTTGGGGCAATGAATTCACAGCCAAAGGCACCAACCACAGGATGGGAGGAGGCAAGTAAAACCCACCACGCTCAAGTGTCCACTGACCAGCTAATTACAGTTTTAATAAATAATGGCCCTTTGATGATATCAGGATACAGTAAGCATGAGACCCACCTGAATTCATAGAGAAGGCTTAAAAAATTCAAATTACTGGGCACAAATAACCTCAGAAGGTTTGGAAGGAAAAGTGCACAGGGTGACCCACTTCCAGGAGACGCGCCAAACCTCCTATCGCCTCAACCAACCCAGTGTTAATTTTCAAAATAACAAACACCCAGGCAGGAGTCTGGGGGTAAAAGCTAATTCAGCAACTCAACGCAAGAGAATACAAGTGAGGTCAGATTTTATTATAAACTGATATTAGCTTTAGGAATTTTAAGTCTGAGCAACAGGGCCTCAAATGATCCAAAACCACCAAGTACTCGCAGGAAGGGCAGGAAGTGCATTGGAACCAGCAAACATAGAACGCCAATCTGGACCATTGACAAAACAAATAACACAACCATGATTAAAAGCACAGGAACCACAGTGCACAGCCAATGCACTCTGACACCACCAAGAAGAAATCCCGCACAAATTAAATTCCAACAAGTAAAATAAATGAGTGGTTGGCCATCTAATGCCAGGAGAATGTCTATAGTTCTCAAGTTCCTGGAAGGGTATAGGAAAGAACCCACCCCACAATCTAGGAACAACTCACTAACAAAAGGGAATACAGGAAACCATATAGGAGGATGGTTCTAAAAGGCACCACGGTAACAATTGCACAGAATTTGTTATATTAGACCTCCAGGAGGTCAGCAAACAGCACCAAACAAATGAACGTAATTAAATAAAATGATTGGGGGGTTTATTATTACCAAGAAGAACAACAAAGAAGGTTGGTTATGAAAAATCAGTTAATAAACAATTGGGGGACTCATTATCCATTGGGTGAGGTACTGCGCCTGAATGAACTAATAAATGCAACTTTTATCTTTTATTAATGCTGCAACTCAATTATGCCCTCACTAAAGTAATTAATAGAAGCTGATTCCCTTAATTAGCTATATCATAAAATGACTGGGTCTTAAAACCCCATTCTTCAATTAACTGTAATGAACCACCATAATTTTTTAAATAGCTGGTGCATTATAACGCCGCAGATGTAACACTTATATGACCATCATGCGCACCCCCGGGAGCAACATGTACATATCTTGCCTTTACCCTGCATTGGTCCAGGGTATGCTTTAGGCCATTCAGACCTGCCAGTTCTGTCTTCT